>KN835194.1:0-95730 GCA_000827255.1 Suillus luteus UH-Slu-Lm8-n1
ATGTGAGTCGCGAGAGCCGAAGCACCCTGTTGACAGTTCGAAGACTCGACCCTGTCACTTGCGCTATGGCCTTCGAGGTCATGCCACGTGTGTACGTGGTGACCCACTGTTGTTTGGCTGCCTCTGGTATATGTCGACGGTTTCCGTGCATGGTTGGCAGTCGTTCAACTACTAGTATTCCCAAGTGGTGATAATAAGGAATAAATACAGCTAGCATGAGCAGCGCCTCTGTTTGGCAGCGCTCCAATGACAAATAAAAGCGGCTGAGTAAATTTTCTCGATTATGGTCTATCGATATGAAGATAGCTGTAATCAGAACGCAGAGCGACAACACATGTTCGCCAAACTCCCATTCATTAACGTACTGATGGGGAGGCGTGAGAATGGCTGGCTTAAGTAAGCGCCATGTGTTTGTCGCACTTTTAACCCTGCGCCCTTTTGATCTGGACCATCACCCCATCCTCGCCTCCCGTCCAAACCAGTAAGCTTTTTAGACGCGTCTTTCCGCGTCGTATAATCGTTGATGTGCAATCACCCTATTTTATAGCCCAAATTTTCCAGAAATAATGCGTGAAGTCATCTCTGTCCACGTCGGCCAAGCTGGTGTTCAAATCGGAAATGCCTGTTGTAAGTGTCCCGCCACTTTTAAAATCCTTTGTTATTTTCATTTCAACATTTGGCGCGTGCCAGATGCATGCAATTAGCCCCGATTTGATTCTATTGAGTTCTGATTGTTGATCATGTATCTTTTAGGGGAATTGTACACCGTTGAACACGGTCTCAGCGTGATTATCTTTCCTGGGGATTTCCCATGCCTTCTCTCAAAATTTTATTGCAGCCCGACGGTCGTCTGGTCGAAGGGTCACCTTCTGCCAATGACGATGGCTTCAGCACTTTCTTTTCGGAGACATCCTCGGGTAAACACGTTCCGCGGTCACTTTACATCGACTTGGAGCCGAATGTGATTGATGAGGTCAGAACGGGTACTTACAGGAGTCTGTTCCACCCAGAGACCCTCGTCACCGGCAAGGAAGATGCTGCCAGCAACTGTGAGTACTTCATCAACATTGTTTTGAAATGTAGCTATATTTGGTGTGCTCTAGACGCCCGTGGTCACTACACTATCGGCAAGGAACAGATCGACGTAGTTATGGACAAGGTTCGCCGTCTTGCAGACAACTGCAATGGTCTGCAAGGCTTCTTCGTTTTCCACTCGTTTGGTGGTGGAACGGGATCTGGTTTTGGTGCTCTTATCTTGGAGCGCCTGTCAACTGATTACGGTAAAAAGTCGAAGCTTGAGTTCAGCGTGTACCCCGCTCCAACAATGGCCAACTCTGTGGTTGAGCCTTACAACTCGGTGTTGACGACGCACACTACCCTTGAGCATTCTGATTGCTCATTCATGGTGAGTTTACGTAGTGCTCGTATTACATTTTCTTACCTTGGTATTAGGTGGACAACGAGGCTATTTACGATATCTGCAAAAAGAACCTTAACATTTCGTCTCCTGGCTTCACGAACCTGAACCGATTAATCGCACAAGTTGTTTCGTCCATAACCGCATCTTTGCGCTTTGATGGCTCGTTGAACGTTGATTTGAACGAGTTCCAGACCAACCTTGTTCCGTGAGTACAATTAGTGCTAATATCACAAGTCAATCTAATCCTCCTGTCAGTTTCCCGCGCATTCATTTCCCTCTTGCCACTTTCGCGCCCATTATTTCAGCGGAGAAGGCACACCATGAACAAAATTCTGTTGCTGACATGACCTTCTCGTGCTTTGAAACGGGTAGCCAGATGGTAAAGTGTGATCCTAGAGAGGGCAAATACAGTAAGAGTCACTCTTAATTGCGGAGTTTATTTACTTATGCGGTTATAGTGGCCTGTGCTCTCCTGTACCGTGGCGATGTCGTTCCCAAGGATGTTAATGCAGCTGTCAGTGTCATCAAGACGAGGCGCACGATTCAATTCGTTGACTGGTGTCCCACCGGTTTCAAACTCGGTATCTGCAATGAGCCACCTGCTCACATTCCTGGTGGCGACCTCGCCAAAGTCTCTCGTAGCATGTGCATGTTGTCAAACACCACTGCCATCTCAACCGCATGGAGTCGTCTCGACCACAAGTTCGACCTTCTGTACTCAAAACGCGCCTTTGTTCACTGGTATGTTGGTGAAGGTATGGAGGAGGGTGAGTTTTCGGAAGCTCGCGAGGATCTTGCTGCTCTCGAAAAAGACTATGAAGAAGTTGGCATCGACTCGGCTGATGTTGAGGAAGCTGGCGAGTACTAGACGTACCTTTGGTCCTCGTTTTCGGAAGTTCTTTCCCGCATAATTTCTTTACCATTGCCATTGCCATCACGATTTACGTATACCGTCCATTATATCCCGCTTGTCCTCGAGGTTTTTTACGCACTTTACCTGGAACATGAATTACGAATCTCTTTTATCGGTCTATTCGGATGTAATGAGGGAAGCCTATCAAGCGCCGGAGGGTCCGTGTCGTCTCCAGAATATTTCCAATTTGAGAAATCCTTTCCAATAAATTTTGAACACTTGAAGTGGAAACATTTGGCGCAGTGACTTCTGTTCCCTCCCGCCACGACAAACCGGTATACCAGTCATCAGCTTTTTTAACGATTCATCATGCGCGAAGTTATCTCTCTTCATGTTGGTCAGGCTGGTGTTCAGATTGGCAATGCCTGCTGTGAGTTCCCTTTGCGCGTAATAAGGATCGTCTTAACTTTTGACCAGGGGAGTTGTACACCCTAGAACACGGCTTGAGCGTAAGTTCGCGCCATGCTCCAAGTACACCATTGTCTAACATTTTACATAGCCCGACGGTCGCGTCCTTGATGAAGCTCACAAGACTGACGCAGGGTTCTCCACGTTCTTCTCTGAGACTGGTTCAGGGAAACACGTTCCTCGTTCTCTTTACATTGATTTGGAACCCGGAGTCGTGGATGAGGTCAAGACCGGTCCGTACAGGTCTCTGTTCCATCCCGAGACCATGATCACGGGCAAGGAGGACGCAGCAAACAATTGTAGGTTGCAGATCAAGTCGCATATCTATCATGGGCAGCTCATCACTTTGCTCATTTAGATGCTCGTGGTCATTACACAGTCGGAAAAGAATTGATCGACCCAGTCATGGACAAGATTCGTCGCTTGGCTGACAACTGTTCAGGATTGCAAGGATTCTTCGTGTTCCACTCGTTCGGCGGAGGCACCGGATCTGGTTTCGGTGCTCTTCTCTTGGAACGTCTCTCTACGGATTATGGAAAAAAGTCCAAGTTGGAGTTCTGCGTTTACCCTGCACCTCAATTGTCGAGTTCGATAGTCGAACCCTACAACTCAATTTTGACCACCCATACGACTCTTGAACATTCTGATTGCTCGTTCATGGTTGGTCTTCTTATCCATATCTTGCGCTGCTGTGCTCACTAGGCTGTGCAGGTTGACAACGAGGCTATTTATGATATCTGCAAGAAAAATCTTGGTGTCTCTCAGCCCAGCTTCACCAATCTTAATCGCTTGATTGCTCAAGTTGTCTCGTCAATCACTGCTTCGCTCCGCTTTGATGGTTCATTGAACGTTGACCTTAATGAGTTCCAAACCAACCTTGTTCCGTGAGCACCATCGCGTTCTCCATGACATGAACAAGTTGTTGAACAATTACAGCTTCCCTCGTATCCATTTCCCATTAGCAACATATGCCCCACTCCTGTCCGCTGAGAAGGCGACTCACGAACAAAACTCTGTCAGCGAAATGACCTTCTCTTGCTTTGAGACTGGGCATCAGATGGTATGATCGCACTATACTCCTAGTCATAATTTACTCACGCTATTTCAGGTGAAATGCGACCCCAAAGACGGAAAATATAGTATGTTTGTCGTGGCCCTTTCACGCGCTTATCTGATTTTCGAACAGTGGCTTGCGCTCTACTTTATCGTGGTGATGTCGTGCCGAAGGATGTTCAGTCTGCTGTCGCCAGCATCAAAACCAAGCGAACCATCCAGTTCGTTGATTGGTGCCCAACTGGCTTCAAGGTGTGTACCTAGCCCCCTGGATTTGACAAGCTCGACTGATGAGCACACCTAGCTGGGCATTTGCAACGAGCCTGCCGCTGCGGTCCCAGGAGGTGACCTTGCTAAGAATACCCGCAGTCTCTGCATGCTTTCAAAGTGGGACTATGTGCTACATGATGTGGACCGCTACTCATTTCTTTTCGCACAGCACGACAGCCATCTCTGTCGCTTGGAGTCGGCTAGGTAATCTCTTTCAGCATTATTTGCTCGGGTGGAGCGTTGACAATGGTTTCCAGATTACAAATTTGACCTGATGTACTCCAAGCGCGCATTCGTTCACTGGTATGTTGGTGAGGGTATGGAGGAGGTATGTATATCGTTCAACGTGTTCTGGGCTTGTTCACACTTCGTTGCAGGGCGAGTTTTCAGAGGCTCGTGAGGATTTGGCAGCGCTGGAGAAGGACTACGAGGAAGTTGGTACCGACTCTGCAGATGTTGAAGAGGAGGGTGAATATTAGATGGTCTATCATTCTAGGAAAAGCGACCACATACCCTTGTTCTTAATCTTTTCTTTTCTTGTTGCACTGTTTCTCTCGCTATCGCGCGTCTTCCTGATATTTTTTTCCGTCCCCCATCTGGGACATCCTTCCATCCAAAAGGATCTAACATATCATTATATTTGCTTTTCAGCTCGCATACTTGATAGTACATGAATTTCTACATGGGTGGAACAGAATGCAAACCCCTGTGTGAATCACTCGATATAGCTCATGCATCATGACCTAATAAGAATCAGGCCTGCAGGACTAGAAGTCTAAGAGGCTCATTCGGCCGACATCAGGATTAATAAAATACATCATATAATTCAGGGATTCGGTCAATGCGCAACGTGAGCCCTAGCCCTACTCGTCGTGTGATCCTGGCGGTGAAGGTCAACACGCTCCAAGCGCCACAGTGGAGGCATCCTCAGTCTACCATGAGACCAGCACGAGTAATAGCATATATAAGAACGCCTTGCGCCAATGCGTATCTGGAAGTGAATCGATGTCAGACGACTCGGGCAATGGGTCGTTCACTATCGTGTTCTGCGACACGTCAGGTTGCTCTCTAGGTACATGTCGGGCGTCATTGACTTTCTTGTATTCCGGCAGTTTGGCAACAGCAAGACGCTATAGGGTATCAATTAGCAAGAAGAGTAAAAGGTGTAAAAAGTACTATACTACAGTAAATTTACGTCCAGCTGCGACTTCAAACTCCTGTGACTCTTGGCTGGGACTACGGAAAGGCTCTGTCGCAGAAATCGCGAGAATCCGTTCCAGTGGCGTGAACCTCCCTCCTCCTCGTTCTGTACTTGTTGCAATTGCCTGTGAAACGGGAGGCGAATGACGAGGTCTTTGATGCGTGAGTGCCGTATGGCGTGCGGTGAACCTCCATTCGCGGATCGGCGGGGTGGATAGGTTCTTTCAACCTAGGCACGTACTCAATCACCGTGCATAGAGTTGATTGAACGTGAGGACTGATATCATCAAAGAACCCGCGCGGGATCCCAGTACGTACTGATCGTGACTCTGAACGCGGAATGATTTCCTGCGGGAGCAAATTTAGGGATGGTACAACAAGACTAGTTTAAACACTAAATACATACGATCGGCATGGATGGACGAGGGCGGCTACGGTCATCCTGTATGTCGTCAATAGTCAGTGTGTATAAGGATGCGCGTGGAGAATAAAGGAACATTTCGAGGCTGTATGTCGGGTTAGCATTGACATTAGTACATGACCCGTGGATGATTTGCTCACCTGCTTGGACTCCTTATTTGAATCACTTTGAGGCACTGTCCATACGCGAAGAAGCGCGTCGTCACAACCAGTCGCGACAAGCTGACCATCATCGGAAAAGCCATGCAGTATACTGTATCAGGATGCTCTAATGGCTGGCCAATAGGTTCGAATGTGGTCAGGTCAAAGAACCGTGTCGTGCTGTCAATTGACGTGCTAGCAACTTTGGTGCCATCGGGAGTGATGGCCAGTGATTGAATGAGTTCAGTGTGCGCTTCAAACTGTTTGACGATGTCTCCGGTTACAGCATCTGAGATTCTGATGTGGGTAAATGCATCCATTGACCAGGCGGAGACCATCTGGAGTGAATGCGACACCCACTGCTTGCTGCTATATCTTGAGCAGCTCTTTTCCATTTGATGTATTCCAAGTGATGATATGCTCCCCAGTTTCGTCTTCAACCAAACGCATACCGTTTTGTCATCCGATATACTTGCGAATGTTCTGCTGTCCGGCGCAAAGACGACGCTCGAAACGCCCATGTTATGTCCCTTGAACGAGACGGACACACATTTTCTCGTCACCACTTCCCAGACCAGGATGCTCCCGTCTATCCCCCGCTCACAATCCAGCGCCCATTAGGAGATGCTGCAACCGTCCAGACCTGTCCAGACTCCTTCGTCGTGACCCAACAAGGGCTTCCCAACTTGTTGCCCCTTGACTAGATCCCACAGTCGAAGAGTTTTGTCAGGAGAGGCGGTGACGAGAAAATGAGTACTAGGGATGGTAGCCACACCATGTGCCCATTCCTCATGACCCTTGAGCGTCATTTGAGCCTGGGGATTTTCCTTTCTAGTGGGCAAGGTAGGCGCCTGAAAAACTACATGGTCTTCGTGAATGCGGGATGCCATCGCAGTCGGAGAGTATGTCACATATCTGCCAATCTCATGCTAATGATCATAGTGGCGACGCGAGGATTTCATTAGATCCCTGCCGACAGCCTCGTGGTACGATCCACTATGCCGGAATATCGCCCCCTCTTCCCTGGACAATATTTGCTCGCTAAGAAGCGCCTTTGTGAACTGTCGATTTAACTTGAAGTTGCCCCCAATGCTCCTCGATGGTGCTTTTGACAGTGAAACTTTGAAAAAGATTCTCAGGCGGTGCCATATCCATCTGCCCTCCATTTCGTCCATGACATCCATCTAATCTATGTTGATAACAACATCTATGCCACCATTTACCCCCATCTTCATTGACACACTACGATAACGAGAAACTTTAGATACATAATAGATTTCCAACAGTTGCCGCGCACCTTGACAAGTTTTCAACTAGATATGTTGGACGTTTGGCTTCCATCTGTTCCTTGGTGTGCGATGTGATTAATCCAATCACAGCACACCCAGCAGCAAGACCACTCGCTACGCCTGACGGAGCATCTTCTACAACAAGACCTAAAGGACGGGTCAATGTCCTCAACATTATTCTGACACGATCACTGACATTTTTCCGGCGAGACGCCACACTTTTGTGCACCAAGAAGATATGGGTCAGGGCTAGTATTCAGTCAGTCCTGAATATTTCAACGCATGCCACTATTCCGCACTAAGGTTTCCCTTGTGTAACGTCTTCAGCGGTCACAAAGGCATCTGGGATTGGAATTCCACCAATCTCTAGAGCAGCTGATGCATAAGCACGGGTTGCAGATGTAACAATGGCCCAACATGGTTTGGGATTGTTCTTTCCAGGGGCAAGCTTTGTAATGATCAGCAATAAAGCACATTGGTAGTAGTATGATATAAGATGCAACTCACTTCATCTATGATGGAGCGAACTCCAGGCAAAAGGGTGATGCCCTTCCTGCCATTAGCTGTGGAGGAGGTCACGATGGCCTCTTCGAACCGTACAGCCTCTTTCTGTTGGCAGACTCATCAGTATCACACGTGAGTCCAGTGAGAAATTGACCACCTCGAGCTCCGCTTCAGACGTAAGCCCGCAGTACTTCTTCAGATTGTCAACTGTCCTAACACCGTGTGCAGCTAATTGTGAAGGAGAAGCGGCTTGCAAACCAACCTAAACGTTAGTACTCACTGCTCAGGATCTTTTGAATATCTAGGCCGGAATATGTCTCAGAAAACGTCTCCCAGGCTCCAATCACGCCTGCGGTCGAATCCACCAAAGTACCGTCCATATCAAACAAGCTGTGATACAGTGACTGTTCAAATATGTTTCCTAGACAATTTAGCTTTGACTTACACAGCATCCACGTGAAAAGTTATAGCGACCATCTGTTTTTGTTAAAATATAAGATGATAGTGGAGTCCAAGAAATGAGAAGTCCGTTGTGAGAGCGTGCTTCATGCTGCCGATTACCACCCTGTAATATCAGTCATGATTGACCCCAAAATTAATTGACCGCGGCCGCGTCCCCTGGGTCCCAGCTGGACTTCGGCCGAGATTACCGTGAAGGAGATAGGGTTATGATTGCTTGACCTGCTGTGGGAGATGTCTCGAGTGCTGTAATTGTCACTATGTGGCATGTGGCACACTGGTACGAATCAACCATCATTTTGCCCATGACATGAACTTTGCTTTGCTAAGGTGTTCTGCGAGACGTGATACTGCTTGCGGTCGGCGCAGGAGTGACGTTTTTCAGCACGGCCTGAGCACGGGTGCGTTTGGATTGGATGATAGTAGTAGGATTGACAGACAAACTTTCTGTGAGCACACTGTAGTACCAGTAAAATTACTCGCATCGTGGTCTCATGTCGTTCCCAGTATGGATGCGTGCCGCTAGACATCAAACCCGCTACGCGTGCAATGGACGGTCGGGTTGTTTGGATCAGAGGATGTTGCCAAACAAACACCAGCCTGATATCCAAATTGGGATAAAATTCTATTGCAACCATGGCTCCTCAAAGGCGCCCACAATATACCCAAGAGAACATCGACCAGCAGCTGCAACAAATACATCTTCTTGATCCATCCTCATCTTCCGAGAACCTCGAGCAACTCGGACCTATCATCAAGCAGATTCATGCAAACCGTCAGCAGGAAGCATACCTGCGCAATCTTCAGGCTCTCATTGCAACAAAGGACAGCGAGATAGAGCAGATATGCACGGACAACTACCAAGAATTTATCTCCTCCGCTTCGACTCTTTTTACAGTCAAGTCATACACTAACAACCTCAGGGACAAGATCACAACTTTGGACGAAAGTGTGTCTCAGGTCGGTCGAGGCTTGGTAGAGAAGAAAAGAACTTTACTACAGTCCAAGAAGACCGCAGCTAAACTTGATGAAGCAATTGATACTCTGCAAGCTTGCCTGAAAGTCCTGGACGTTGTGAATCGAATCGGCGAATTGATCAAGGAGGGGAAATATTGGAGTGCCCTGCGGGTATGTAACGTCACTATTGTCGCCCATAAACTGACTGAAAAGACCCAACAGTCACTTGAAGATATACAGAGTCTGCCTTCGAATTCGCTATCCCAGACGCCATTCTACCAGCATCTCCTGTCCTCTCTGCCTTCGCTGCGGATTCAAATCCAAAATGCAGTGACGGCCTCTATGAAGCAATGGTTACTGGAGATTCGGAATGTCAGTGGGCTGGTTGGCAAATTGGCATTGGAAGCAATGGACTACCGGACGCGCAAGTGGAGATCACGTCGAGAGAAAGATTCTATGCTTAGGTTGAGCCGTGTTGGAAGCGCAGTGGAAATGGTGATCCAAGAGCGGTCCGATAGTGAGTTCTATCCCCCACCCCATTCGTTCGATTATCATCTTGCCACTAGCCAATGTTCTCGACAGCGAGAAATTAAAGGTCGATTTCACGCCTCTTTACCAGTGCATACACATATACGCGACGTTGGACTCAATTGATGACCTACGAAGATCTTATCAAGCAGATCGTAAAGTGCGGCAATGTTCTACTTTCTCTTCTCGCCCACTCAATCTAAATACAGGCGCAATCAGATCTCATTTTACCGGACCCGCTTCCGCTTGCCTCTCTGGTCAGCCTAACTCAGGAAATATGCGGGTTTTTCATTATAGAATCGCATGTTCTTCAGACGACTGGTAACTTCCGCTCTGAGAGGGAGATCGAAGAGTTATGGGAAGCGCTAGTTGCGCGTCTTTCGTCAGCTGTTAACGCGTCTTTGGTAAATGAGACTGACCCAGATTCGTTTTTGAGGGTAAAGGAGTGTCTCATTGGATTCACCACGACGCTAGAGGTATGTATCCAATGTCAATCGCAGAAAAGATCGAAAGAATGACCGCATTGCTAGTCCTACTCGTATGCCACCCAGTCACTGCATTCACTCATCCTTACGCTGTTCGAGAAATATGCCAGCCTTCTTGAAGGCCAGTTCAGTCGTAGATTTGATAGTGTAAGTATCAAAGTTTTTATTCTGCCAATCGCGCTCAAGATTTACAATCCAGATTTTCCTCCAAGACGACCATCTCCCCATGCAAGTTACGATACCGTCAGAAAGAGATTCTGTGCTTGCAGTTGTATGGTTGGACCCATCAGAACAAGACGCTCTTTCAAAGTATGTTATTACATTCTCCTGGGAATAAGCAACTCAAGGGTTACGTAGAAGCGGTCTCCCTCTCAGTCTGCCATGGTCGCAAGGTTTTTTCTTGTGTTGCCAGGATGTAATGTGTCATTGTTTCCACTCCATTTTTGAGCTCATTTGTAAATATATACTCGCAGATCCGAAATTTCATACAGAAGTTTTACCACTTTGTTGATGGAGTATCACAACATCATGGCAATATTGACGAACTATTGAACAAGGTGAGCACATTGTGGTTCATAATGTCAAACCAATCAAACTTGATTGGATAGTCACTGGATAAACTGCTTGCAAATCATATCAGCGACAGCATTTCCAAGTGCTTAAGTAGTACATCAACGCTTAGTCAAGTCGTTCAGATTGTGTCAAATCTCGAGCATTTCGAGGTTGCATGTTCTGAACTGGAACGTTCACTGACGAGTCTTCGGTAAAGTGTTCGTCATAATTCACCTATAACACTCTCAAGCCCCTTCCATCAGATCAACACAGCGGGGTGGTGCTATCCGGCTGTCTTCTTCCTCCTCCTTCGCCAACACTGTTATTCGTGCCCTCAACCGCGTGACGGGTCTTATCACCTCTAAACTGGATGACTTCTTTGATTTGGCAGAGTATGATTGGACGCCGCAATCCCGCGAGGACACACCCAGCATGTACTTATATGAACTTATCAACTGGCTCACGACAATTGTGGACTCTCTCGTTATCAAGGAGATATACAAGGACGAAGCATACCGAGGAGCAGTCGGATATATCGCCGAGTGTCTAATGGTGAGCAGGTGGTTCATTGCGCGTCAGCATGCACCAGGGCCTCATGGCTTTTGCAACCAGAATTTCATGATCGGGCCTGACGTCCCAGCGATGAACGAGAACGCCATCTCAAATATTTTGGTGGACACCGAGTTCCTGGAAGGGGAAATGACCCGTATTGGCCGGGGCCATCTCAGCTCGGTTTTCGCTGAACTTCATTCGGTAAAAACATACCCACCCTCCTTTGTGGCTTGGCTAACACCACACATGCTGTAGATGGCGTCGGTCGTATTAAACGACGCTGTACAAGACTTTTTAGTACCACAGGTCCGGCAGACAACGTATTCCGTTGTCCGGCCGAAGAGACTCCAGACACTCCTTGAGAAACTATCCAGGTACGGGTCGAGTCGGCGTGACGCCCAATCACGAGAAAGAGGGGAGAGACGGAGGAAGGAAGCGGATGCTGTTGGGCGGGTATTTCCTGGAGAAAACCGATGATGCGTGTCACATACCCTTTTTATGTTGACGCAATGATCCTTGCGGTGTGCACAACTTGCTATCCGCTCCGAGAGCAGTGCATATCAACCTCTAAGGCTCAAAATTTACAAAAAAACATGGAGAAAACGAGTAATTCAAGAGAGAGTGTAAGCGAAGGCAGAGTAAAGACATAGCAGACTGGCGTATAATTTTCAATATCGTAAGGATCGGAAGACAACGCGCATGCAAGATCCAAACATGACAGAAAACCACATGTCGCTTAAGACCGACGCTTGATGTTGGTTGCCAACCACTCCAGACCCTCATACAGTCCATCACCAGAAGTGGCACATGCAGCCTAAATGCGTCTACTGTCAGCAGATCTGATGATCGGGGAAATAAACGACGGACCTGGATGTACCACGTTCTCTGCCTAAGCGCTTGTAATCCAAGCTTGTCGGTGATCTCTGCTGCATTCATGGCGTTGGGGAGATCTTGCTTGTTTGCGAAAACGAGGAGGAGAGCGTCACGTAGTTCATCTTCGTTCAACATTCGTTGAAGTTCCTCACGGGCCTCCGACACACGTTCCCGATCGTTTGAGTCGACCACAAAGATGATACCTTGCGTGTTCTGGAAATCTGAAGAGATCGTGTGAGCTCGGGTGATAACATAGATGGAAAGACAGCATACAGTGCCTCCAGAGAGGTCGGATCTTGTCTTGTCCTCCGACGTCCCACACAGTGAAGGAAATGTTCTTGTACTCGACAGTCTCAACGTTGAATCCTGCAACAGAGTTAGAGGATTTTGTGTCTTAGGTAAATGGGCACAGCTCACCGATGGTGGGGATGGTAGTTACAATCTCGCCCAGCTTAAGCTTATACAGGATGGTAGTCTTACCAGCGGCATCAAGACCGACCTGGATGACAGTTAGTAAACAACATTGTGACTAAAACTCAATTTCCGACCATCAAAATTCCTAGAAGAAGATACCATGTCAGTGTCAAGTCGATGTCGAGGATCAAAGTATAGATGGTAGGGACTTACGCATCTCCTTCTTGCCAAAAAGACCAGCAAGGAGACGTGACACCGAGAGACCCATGTTGAGCTAGGAAGTGCAAGGACGTTAATGAGTTGTAAACTGAAGGTCAAGAACAAGTTTGTCGTCGTGTGTGAACCACCCTTTTGAACTCCGCCAGTGGCGGTTCACTTCTTGGTCTTCCACGTCTGCTGGTTACATATCTCATCACCGACTCTATTAAACCAACTCAGCCTTGACACGGCCCTGAGGCGGCCACGCAGCGGGCAATCATAATGCCTTCTCCTTGATCAAAACTGATAATACTGCACTATATTGCGAATATACTACAACACCCAATTTACTTTCTCGTCTTAACCAAACCACATAGAAGCATGATCTAGTGCCAACGACGCTTCTGGAGATTGGTTGCCAACCATTCTAGGCCTTCGTACAATCCTTCGCCCGAAGTTGCGCAAGTACTCTGCCGCACATCAGCGCAAGCTGCCGTACGGACAAGGAATACGTACCTGTATGTACCACGTTCTCTGTCTGAACGTCCGCAATTCCAGTTTATCGGTGAGTTCACTCGCGCTCATAGCGCCAGGCATGTCCTGCTTATTCGCAAACACAAGGAACAGCGAGTCCTTTAATTCATCGTTGTTCATCAAGATGCGAAGTTCCTCTTTCGCTTCTAGAACGCGATCGCGATCGCTGGAATCGACCACGAAAATAACGCCCTTTGCGTTATTAAAATCTAGATGTTCATGAGAGATCATTTGCACGACCACAGAGCGAATGTCATACAGTAGTGCCAGAGACTACGGATTCTTTCCTGACCTCCGACGTCCCAGACGGTAAACTGGATTTTCTTGTGCGTAAGCGTCTCCACGTTGAATCCTGAATTAATGCGATAAATAAGGCTGGTAAGTCACACTAATTCGTTTACCTATCGTAGGAATGGTCGTGACGACCTCACCAAGCTTCAGCTTGAAGAGGATCGTTGTTTTTCCTGCAGCATCAAGTCCGACCTATTGATCCAGCTGTGAGTACTGTCTCGACATCGTCTCGTTCAGGATAATACCATCAGTATTCCTATAGTATTTGTTAAGCGGTTTGTTTTGATTGAGATTTTGTGACTAGTACTTACTTGTCTCCTGTTGGGTGAATAGCCCAGAAAAAATATGAGAAATAACAAGTCCCATGTTGTTTGAAAGAGTTTCTGATCGTCTCAAAGGCCATGAACGCCTTATATCGAGTATTCCGTGACACGTTTGAGGGAGTTTTCAATACGTGTCCCCGATAGACTGCTGCGCTTACACGAATCACCTAAATTCTGACTCGCAGATTTTGGCAGCTGCTTAAAAATTATTGATGCGAGCCATTTACTGTGCACTTTCACACTGCTTTGTGACTCGCCGAAACATACGATGTGTTTGCCACGTATGAGCAATCGCAGGCTGAGCGCTTCGAGTGTGGCAGTGAGGTATCTGGTTGTGACTCGTCCGTGAGCTTTCCACGGTGTAGGATCAACTAGACCGACTTTATGCAGAGATTCATGATGAGATTAGCTTTGATCACAGCCTCAGATTAAGATCTAGCGCTAATGGCCACACGACAAAGTTATCTATCTCGGATTGGATTTGTCAATCTTCGTGGCAGGTCTGAGCAAATGGCATTATATTTACAGCACTGTACAAAAGTAATCTATGACATAGGACTTGCGATGCTAGAGCGAAAAACATGATACAAAGTGAAGCCAAGCTACACGGAAAACATGATGATGCTAGAGAAAAAGATGCCAAAGGAAACTGTTGTACAACAAGATAAACGATCCGCTATGCTCTATAAGAGTAGAATTAGAATGTCTAATGATCGAACTAGGAAAGTATGCAATTGAGTGGCTATGAGGTTTAGCTTACTTTTCCAGGTATGCCGCCATCTCAATTGAGCGACAACCCAGTTTCTTAACTGCCCTGTAGGGCGTTGCTGACCCTCTGCCGCCACGAGCGGTAGATTCCGCAGGAGGGGCTGGGAGCATATCTGCAGAGTTCAAAAAGAACCAACTGCTCTTGAAAACCGGCATTGAACCAGACTTGTTCACGGGCTAAATCAGGCTGGTGAGTCTTGTCGTGCTGGCTGATAAATAGAGTAGAACCGACCTTTTCTAACTGCGTCCATGGCGTTCGTCGCGTCCATGCGCTTCGTGTACATGACTAGGAGACATTCAGCTAGGCCGCCACTAAGTTGAGCGGGAAGACAACTAACGGTATGCCGCGACTACTGCCGCACTGCGAGATAAACCTTGTAAGCAGTGTACCAAAACCACTCCTCGGGCTTGAATGGCTCGATCAATGAACTGACACACAGTGGGCATGTGTATTAAGAGATCAGCAGTGTCGACATCCTCTACAGGAATTCGAAGAAAGGTAATTCCACTCTCTGGCAGCTCAGAGGGGATAGGGTCGTTGCAAACGGAGACAATATGGGAAATATTGCGCTCTGATAACGAGCGCGGTGATCTTGCTGCATGGATACTGGATGAAGAAATTGAAATAAGAGTCTGGCAGTCCGGAACCTTGGCATACTCACTTTCCAAGGTACAGCTTGCCCTCGATGATTGTGTCGACGTTCTTCCAGCCCATGTTGTTTGTCTAGCTGATTGTTTTTGAAAAACCTGCGAGAATGTCTAAAGTTTTGCTCAAAGTCACTGTTGGTTTTGTACCTCCTCGCACATGGACTGTTCTGCCTTCCGAACACGGCTCGGAGAGGATGGAGTAGCCGTGTTTGTGGTCACCATGGTTGAGTGTTCTGTGAGGTAGAAACAGGGCGGTGTGGTGAACGGCTTCATTACAGCCAATTTCGAGCGGGAGACGAAAGAGAGATGAAAGCAGTGCAATGGAGAAGACAATTTGACAACAAAGCGCATTCACTGCCCGGACCGCTACCCCAAGGGATGACGCTGAAAAAACACTATATTTTTGAGATCACTATTAACGAGACGGATGTAACTAATTGTGGCTTACGTGATGTCCGGGGGTACCCCTCCACAGTAATCCTGTGCTCTTCGCTCCTTCGATCCTTCTTCTCGCAAGCTAAAAGAAACGTGGGATGCTGTAAAATGTCCATAAAAGGCAATTGTGAACACTCATACGGTGATACGCTAGTAAGTCCGCGAACATTGGAAAATTGGTCCGGGTATTGCAGTCTACCCGAATCACTCAAAGCAAGGGTGGTCAGCTGTGACTCTAATACAGCCTACAGTGTATAGCAACCAAGGCTGTCTTTAAACGACGTCATAGATGTGAACGTGTTCAAGTTAAATCTGGATGAAAAACAGGAAAGAAATCAACATATAAACACACAAATTGATTGAACAGTACTCTCGATGGAGCAAATTATCTCGATAGAAGGATTTGTGGAAAGCGGAACATGCAATAGAAAGATTGATAGGAACCGGGAACTGGACGTACCTAAAGCCGCAAGGATGATTGTGGTCAAACTTGAAAACATGAGACTTGTGTTTGTCTCACGCTCGACAATGGCCCCTGGTCCCGCGTCTGTCCGAGCTAATAGGAACGGATAACATTACGGTCCGTTGGCAAGACCGTTGTCACTGAAAGTTGGTGGTGGTGCTAATAAACCAGTTGATTGCCCCGAGGGTGCCACGTGATCCTTGAAGAACGCACCCGCGCTTGGCCTTGGCGACTAGTGGCGGCGCAGTAGGTACCAGTACCTGTCCAGAAACACGCCAATACCACGTTCAGACGGCCGCCGCCGAATCGCGTTTTTTTTTTTCTAAATTACTAACATCCCGCCTCCAGCTGGCCACCAGCCAACATAACAGTTAATAGGCATGCTCAGCGGCCAGAAGCCTTCTTTCTCTTATCAATATCTTTCCCTCGTGTCTCTATCATAACTCTAAGAGATGAAATTCGAAGTCGTGTGGAAATCATCAGTGAGTTTCGTTCTTCTTGTCCGCGAATCATTTCAAATGACCAGTAAAGCATTACCACTCCGACGGTCGTCGCAGGAGTAGACCTACGCCTTCATCCTTCCACGGATGGCTAGTCAAATGGCGCGCCACATTCAGTGGAAATGAGCGCCTTCGACGAGAAGGCATACGCGAAATGCGTGAAGCTAAAGCCATGCGGGAGTACAAGCGACAGCAGAAGGTTGCCAAGAGCGGTCGGGCGAAGCCGGGACTGTTCTCAAGCTTCAGCTTTAGGAACACAAAGAAAAGACCGGCTCTCAGACCCGACGCCTTGGCTCGAGGCTCGCATAATTCTCGCAAGAGCAACAACAGCCGGCAAGCGGTTCTTGTGAGAACTCCAAGCAGCCGACGATCTACAAGACAAAGTTCACGACAGCCGTCATATACTTCTAAACGAGATGTCGCACGAAGGTCTTCCAAAAAATGATCACACTCCGCTTCCTGACATTTTGAGGTACTATCTATTATGATAATTATGTATTTGAACGTGCTACCACCTGCAGGGACTTAGTTATTTATCACGGAACTCATGCTGTAACACATACTAGGAATGTCATTCAATAATATGTAGATGCATGCCGCCATCATCATAGGGGGATGCCTGAATTTCGAAAGTTCTATCGGATCGGCCTGTCCGTTCGTTCTCTACCCTGCTATGTAGGGATCATGTCCACATTTACTGCGTTGGCAACAGGCCTAGAGGACGTGTAATGCGGATTGTGCCGTCCAGTGACGCCCAGAGATAAATTCTTAGATTTTCAACGCGTTCCAGACAGCCAGACCATGGCCGGCCGGTAAGGTCAGAATAAACGGGACAAACGGTCACTCCGGTAATTATACATGATAAGGCTCGACGACGGTTAACTCGATTGGGTAGGCTCGTTTGTGATTTATACAAGAAGGCGACGTACGTGACAATGTAATAACAGGGGAATAGATTTCAACAAGATGCAATGAATCGCCAGGTACATAGCAGTCTCGGGTCGGGTCCTTGGCTGCAATAGATGAAGGAAATGAAAACGTGATACGCGTGGTTGTGATATAGATCTGCATGGGCAATTACGAAGTGTTTCATTGAGATTAACTGTCCGCGTCAACTTCGAAAGGGATGCTTTTTCTTCTTGCGCCTTTTGCGTTTCTTCTTGGGACTATCCGGGTTGTCTCCCTTACCGGATCCAACGCATCGGTCCGGCGGACCGTCAAGGTTCAGCAGCGGAACCGTTAAACGCAGAGCCTCTGGATGCTGAGGGGCATGCGGAGATGGTGGATGGTAATGGGTCAACATATCCGGGACGTTCACTTCGCCATCCCGTTTCATTTCTGTGCTGTTGTTTACGTTCATGTATTGAAACAGTAGAACAATGACTCACCTATTTGCAAAGCTGCTAGTGAAAATGGGCCGGGTGTCGAAAATGAAACGGAAGATAATTCGCTGCCGAGGGGAGGTGAATTGGCAGAGAGGCTTTGATTGCCGGGTCGATCTGGGGTGGTAATAGACTGCGAATGGGGGATCGTCTGCTCTTGGAAGCTCGTGCTTCGTTCGCTGCCAGTAGCAGAGCGCTTCCGCTTTTTCTTCTCCTTCTTCTTCGCAGATAGGTTGATTTTACTCGCTTCAAGTGAAGACGATATGGAAGGACCGTTGCGGCCTTGTCCTAAATCATCACCCCCGGTCTTGCTATCCCCACCATCCGCCTGTTGATGCGTGAAACTCGGTTTATTGGTTGATTGTGTGATAGAGTTCCCAGAGATATTCGCTTTCGTTTTGGATCTTACTGCGAACGGATCAAGTTTCGGTTTCTTTCTAACCGTCCCTCCCCTTCTTTCTTCGTCTTCTGAATGATGAAGTTCCGTCTTGAGGGTGGTATCATCTTCGGGGGGGCGCTTGACTCCTTTCCCTATGAAGTGCTTTAGACGTGCAGCGTCACGAGCTGTCGTAGAAGATTCTGGTATTGGAGCACCGACACCAAGTCTACTCAGTGATATGATGTCAATCGCAGAAACCATGACCTTCACTACACTATGACACACCTAGGAGGCCTACGTAGTTGCTCATCGAGTAACTTTTGTGCGTCCACTGCAGTTTTGCAGAGGTTAGCTTTGTGTGCAGGCTGTATCCACGATGAGACCAAATCTTCTGCAAATGACATGGACATATTGATTTGGGCCTGCAATATTTCTGTATCAATGTCGTCGTCAGCTATCATGTCCATTGTTTCTGTTGTAGACATCCTGCGAGAGATGAATAGTGAAATGTATGGAGTCGTAGTTTCGAGGCATGCAGACGGGAGACTATGAAGCACCCCTGTGTGCAATAAAATTTTGGTTTGGAGTTTGGTTTCCACTTGTATAATTTCCCGCGGTCCAAGATATCTCGCCAGGCAATCAATATTCGAGTTTATCATACCACTTCCTAAGTCGGCCACTCGCGTCGCCATACGCAAGGCTGGAAATGATTTCCATTGGTCTCAAACGCAAAAGGGAAGATACGGAGTACGATTCAGACGACGATGAACCATCTTTTGGAAAACAAATATTGCCTGTGGCCAATCTACCTATGGACTTTGACCGCGAGCCAGAAGATGGGCTGCAGTATCTGTTCACGGTCAGGTGAGTTGACGTGGTCGCGTTTGGTTCTCTGCTAACACTTCCACAGACGCGATGCACGGCGGTTACCACACGTCACGAGAGTCGTTAACCCATACGAACTGCCTGAACCTGTTCCACCGCCTGATCTCGTGCAGCCTGACAGCTCAGGCAGCAACCTTCCCTCTGAACTTTGGCGCTCTACTTTCTTGACACACTTTCGCTATTTCAGAAAGGTAAGCATATGCCGTCAGGCTTGTGTTCCCGAATGAGTGATCAACTTTACCCTCCAGAATATCGCTCAGCCAACCATACACGTGCATATTGATCCACATGGATCACGGAAGGCTATGCCTGACAAGAAAGAAAGGGATCTGTGGTGGGCATTTCTTGCCGGTTCACCAGAATCGGACTGGAACCCACCCAAAAAAGCAAAGAAAATGTCGAAGAAACACAGATCATCTGGGCATATGTCAGCGTATTGCGACGAGGTAGAGGTGGAATATGACACCAATAACCAGCAAAATTGTCCTGAAACCCACGAGACTTGGCGTATCAATTCAGAGGGTGACGTTGAGCTCGCCGAGGACAACCCAGCAGGCACACCATCATCCGCAGCTCACCCACGTCCAAACGGTTGTGGATTATCTATGTCACAAGCGGAGACAGAATTCAGAAACACGAGTCCCCTGTCGACCCATCCAGGCCCAGAACAGCTTTGTGAAGCTCGTGAGATCACCCCCTCATTGTTGCGAAAAATAGATCATGTGCGTATCGCAACGCCTGACAAGCATCTCAAGCTAAATTGAGTGCAGAATTTGTCTCTCCACCTTCTCATGTACTTCGCTCACTGGATGAACATCCACCTGCAGCATCCTGCTGAACCAACATTTGCTATCCTCGAGAGTCATGCACGTTGGATGTTTGCGTTGTTGGCTAAAGTGGAAGACTTCATTTCAGCGGATGACATGAGCCAACTTAGGAGCCTTGCACGCGCTTGTTTGGAACTACTGGTTCGGCGACGGAAGGCCGGGGGGCCTGGAGTGCCTGACAATTTGTCATCCAAGAATGGCATGGCTGAAACATCATGCTGGATGATTTTTACTGCCGTCTCTGGTATTTGGGGCCAAAAGGATCTTTGGCGGGACGCGGAGACGTTATTGGCGAGTGCTTAATGTCGCATGGCTATTTACTGATTACATTAGAGCTGATTCGATGGCAATTATCCGCGCTAAGCGGCCCACTGGCTGAACGCTCGAACAGTTGCGTGCACAGCAACTTGAAGAGAACGTCGTTGTTTGTCGACTTCCGCTTCCAATTTCAAGTCGGAGACATGATTGTGGTAGTGTTTGACCCGCGAAGCAATGAACAAGCAGTGCTTGATTCCGATGGTGTCGGGCGTTTTCTGTGTTTCGTACCCTCTCAGTCACCGGTGCTCGTGCATGGATGAAGCCCGGGAATTCCTCAGACATTTTCTATTCATCGGGAGGCCAGACAAGCAGACCTATAATTAACACTCTGAAGCTAATCACACGATGTATAATGTCCTTGATTAGAGGATCACACAGTGCACGGGTTATTGCAAAGCAAGCTTTAATGTCCATTGTTATCGACAGCAGTGCATGTCTTAAATCTTCACGATCTATCCAACTGAAATAGCAGATCAAACACGCCGTGAGAACTTAAGACATGCCTTATTCGGGTCGGCATCAAGAGGCCCATTTTGTTCCTTGGCAGCCGTAATAAATCTACAAGCGAGACTCTTGCCTTTTGACCACGTTCATTACCCTTCAAAAAAGACTCATCTGACTTTTTTTCAGTCCCTACCATCTCTCACTTACTGGTTTTGCAAGCATGCGTTCCTCCTCCGTTATCTTTTTGGCCTCCATCGCATCGGCTTTTGCCTACCAAGTCACCGCTCCAGGTGACACTCAGGGTTGGACAACTGCTGGACCCAACTACCTGACGTGGGTACGCGTCGACACCGACCCGTTGAACTTCACGGCGGTGTTGACCAACCAGGCATGTTTATTAGCATGCGCACTACCAAGCAATGCTAATACTCTTTACATAGAACCAGGCCATCATGCCACAGGGTCCTCAGGTTCTCAACGCGCTTGTTGACGGAACCTCTGGTTCAATCGTCTGCAACCCTCCAAGTGGAGGCTGGCCTCAGGGCTCTGGCTTCCGTGTCAATCTTGCTGCAGATGCTGAACATCTCGACACCTTGCTTGCTCAATCCAACCAATTTAACATCAACTCGACGACTTCTTCCTCAAGTTCGACCACGAAAGCCTCTACAATCTCTACTGCGTAAGTTCTAGTCCATCTTAGGTTATTGTTTCTGACTATTTTCTTCATAGCTCTGCAACTACTGGCGCAGTAACTCCGACCACAGCTGCAGCATCTACCACCAGCTCAGACACCAGCACAACCCCCACCAGTAGTAGCGCAGCCATCCTCGGAATGAAAGTGGAGACGGGTATCCTCACCGCTGCTGCAGCCTTCGCAGCCTTTATCGCCACTCATTTCTGAGCTTTTGCGTAAAAATGGATCATACTCGGATATTTTCTCCTCGCGTAGTGGTTTTTTTTTGAGTTTGCTTAATGGTTGCTGTGATATGGACATATTCTGATACCCTTGCACCTCGTTACGGCAATTCAGTCTTCATTATTGTATCGTACATCGTTCTCGTTTTGCTCGCAAGATTTGTCGATAATCATGTTGAGCGGTAGCTTTCTCACCGTTCGCCGGGCGGGGTTATTAGTCCTCCCTTTCAGACCTGGAAGTAAGGGAGACGTCGTTCCTCTTTTTCTCACCTTGCCTTAACAAGCTGTGTTGATCCAACAATGACCAATTCATATGAACATTTGCTTCCTCCCAGTTGGAAGGCCCAAGTCGCGGGCTGGTTTGCAGAGGACACACCATCATTTGATTACGGCGGTTATGTCGTGGGTGAGGTTCACCGCGAAGCATTTCTTTTTGGGAAAGGCAAACACACCGCGGTGTTGGCCGGACGGCCCTTCTTCACTGAAGTCTTTGCGCAGCTTGGATGCGAGTATGTTCTCATGTTGATTGTGTCAATCCGTTGTGATTGATGGACCTGCAGGGTTGAATGGCACTTGCAGGAGGGCGAGAGTTTTGAGCCTGTCAAGCATGTCGCTACCGTTCGCGGCAAAGCAAGGCACATCCTGCTAGGCGAACGCATCGCCTTGAATATGCTTGCAAGATGCAGCGGCATTGCAACGAAGTAAGCCGCATAATAATCCTGATTGTACCTAACATCGTTCATGTTTACGTCTTCGGCCTCCTTCGGAAGATCTAAACGTATCAAGGATCTTGCAGTGGGTTATGGTTACAAGGGTATTATTGCTGGGACCAGGAAAACAACTCCAGGTAAGCTGTCCTTTCAAGCAGCTTGGTCCGCTCACAATCACCAGGCTTTCGGTTGGTCGAAAAGTATGGAATGATCGTGGGAGGTATTGACCCCCACCGCCATGACCTTTCGAGCATGATCATGCTCAAGGACAATCATATATGGTCATCTGGTGCGCCTCAGTCTACGAAGTACTTAATTCAAGACCAGCTGATATCGCTCCAAGGATCAATCACTGCTGCAATCCAACAGGCTCGCGCAGTGGGCGGCTTTAGCTTGTTGCTCGATGTGGAAGTTGGTTCAGAAGCTGAAGCAGATGAGGCAATCGAAGCAGGCGCTGACATTATTATGCTGGACAATATGGAAGGGGACCATCTCGTGAGTGTCGCTCGAAAACTCAAAGAGAAGTGGGCTGGGAAACGGAAGTTCCTCTTCGAGACGAGCGGTAATATCACCGAGAGTAACTTGCAGGAGCGTGCAATCAATGGTCAGTAGATGATGTTTGCTTCTTGATGGTCTTTATTTACCACGTCGTGATAGATATCGACATCCTCAGCACGAGTGTTGTTCATCAGTCCGTCCAACACATAGATTTCAGCTTGAAGATCCAGAAGCCCAATTAATGGGCATTGAATATACATTATGTGTATACTTGATCATGGAGATCGAATAGTCTCAGCGCATTCAGACCTAGGATGTTGGCCTGTTGTTCCGGTTTGGAATTTACACCAACCATTCTCCGGATGGCTTCCAGATTGTTTTCTACACTTGGCCACTTTTGGCTTGCTTCAAGTGGCGGGAAGAATGGGTGATCGGTACCAAACAATAGTCTGGTGCTTCCGGCTAGGGAGTCGGCAGTCCCCCCGCCACTCTTGAACGCAGATGCACGGGAAATGGTTCGGGTAACGAAGGTCAATTCTTCGGACCCGTATGCGACAGCGTCGAAATAGAGCTGACCAAGGTAATATCTTGCATCGTGTTTCAATCTATTCGCAACAATAGGATCATGTTGGATGCACGAGGCCAGTCGAGATGACAGTTGAGGCAAGGCTCCCCCGGAATGAGCCAAGAGTAGGCGTAGGTCTGGGAAACGATCCAAAACACCTGAAAGAATGAGGCGTGTGACGGCCTAAACATCAATGTAAAAACTCGTTCTCGATCACCAGACGTGAAATGTTACCCACGATGGTTGTCTCGAAAGGAAAGCCCAAGGCCAGTGGCAATACATGCCCATTATCATTCTCTCCAAACGCTGAACTGTCAACACCATAATGTGGGTGTATGAAGACGACAAGCCTGGCTGCCTGGATAGCGTGCCAGACTGGGTCCAACGCATTGTCATCGAGACCTTTTCCGACGCCCTTGGTTCCCATGATGATGCCTCGGATGTGAGGAAGTGTTTTAAGATGTTCTATAGTTTGAATTATGGTGGACACTTCTACATCTGGGACAAGAGGAAGAAGGCCGAATCCATAGAGCGTCTTGAGACCAGATAACCCCTCAGCAGGGGGAGAAGTTGCGCAATACTCTTCAAGGTCATTGTTCAGTTCGTGAGCCAACGTTTGAGCCCGATCTGCTGGCAAGAAATCGAGCCATGGATTGGCTGAACTGCCGGCGACAGTGATAAGTTACTCCGTACCGTCTGGAGAAGCGAACAAGCAAACCTCACGAATGAGATGTTTATACCATGTCTCCGCATGAATTCGAGCTTCTCATCTCGATCCCAGTACTGATATCTTCTGAGTGAATGTGCTTGCGCCTCATTTGAAACAGCAGACATACCTGAGGACCAATTGGGCGACCACCACTTGGCTCTCCTTCCAAAATCAACAGTCTTTCTTCAGTCTTGGCCCCATTCGTCCAGTTCAAAATACGGGGAGCCGAGGTTCTTGCACGAAGCTCAGCAGCGTATCGGGGCAAGTAAACATGGGTGTGCACGTCAACAATCGGATGCCTTATGTTCGCCATACTCGTAATGCTCTTGTATAGCTCAGTCATAACGCGCTGACCTGGCTTTACTGGATTCATCGATAAGGCCACCTGCCACACACGCGCTGAGACGAATTTGGATGGATCTGGGCGGCCGCTGATGACGGCGAAGTAATAGAAAGTGGTATTCGTACCGGAACCTTTTCAATTGAATAGTCACGTTCCCAAGGGTTCGATTTCAAGTTGCCATTTTGTCGGCTACGTCAACATCCAGGCATGCTGCACGCTAGTCGGTTAGTGCTTTTAGTTCAGAACGCTCATGGCCAACGAACTGCAGGCGCGTTCCCCACTATCCAGAGCGCGTGGAGTTCATGAAGAGGTCTGGTTTTGTTTCTGCGATACCAACACGGCCACTTACTGTATAGCTAGTGGATGCAGGTCACAGATTCGCTCCGTCGTATAGGCAATGAGCTCAACCAAATAGTTATCGACTCAGTGGACGAATCTAGAGCGCACAAAACTCGAGCTACGGAATGGGAAACCAGACATCATGATGTTGTCTCGCAGAACAACGCCTTCAGAACTCATAACGAGGAATTGAAACGTCAACTCGAGCTCAGCCAACCTGATGCAGGGAGCGCAATCGAGGGAAGGGACTCTGCGTATCGTAAGTTGCGACATGTGCGGCGTGTAATGCGCGATCTCTTAGTGGACTTGGCGGTAATGCGTCTACCTCCTTTGTCGAATTACGTCCCTGAAATCAAGGTTCATCGCAGCCTGATTTTGGAGATAGCCCAAATGAAGGTGCTTCGCCGCTGTTACAGGCTGAGCCTAGCCCTCAGCCACGATATAAGGAGATTGGCGCCTCCCAGTCCCCATCGAGCCAGAGTCGCAGAAATGAGTCTTCTAACAGCTCTGGTTCTAGCAATACTGCGCGCCCAATATCCAAGGGAAAGGAGCGTAGTTCGCCCAGAACCCCGACGGTTGTGCCAACCCCACCCCCAGCCCCGACCCCATTGTCTCGCGCAGCAAGGATAGGAGTAAGCGGAGTTGTGTCTGATCTCAGCAATCAGCAGAGATCATTTGAATCCAACAGCTCATCCGAACCTTCTGTGGATTTGTCTGTACATGATAGGAAACATTCCTCTGGGGGTAGCGGCGATGTTTGGAGGCTGACTTCATCTCGCAGCCCCCGGAGTGCGGAAGTTATCTGTCCTGTTGACATGAAATTGTGTCAAGAACAGCTGAACCTTGGCGAAGATATGGTCAGTAGTCAGAGCATATCATACGTGCCATCTAATGCTGTACAGATATACTCTCTAGAAAGGTGTTTAGCTTCCCTACTAGCAGTCCACCCATGTTGAACCCATAATCAGCCTTGGACAAGCGGATGAACATTGTTTCCATTTGCAGATCATTAACAACATGGCATTTGTTCACGACCCGTTCTCGATGGACGGACCAGGCGAGTCTCTCTTGATGGACTGGGGCACCCCAGACGCCAACGAGACAGTCCATGCGTACATTATTAAGAAACGCCCTAGAGACCGTATTCTCCACACGTTCACATTTCCTGTCAAAAGGGTAAGCTGCCGCCTACGATCAGATCCTGATCATCTTATGTGACCATGTGTAACAGGGAGTTTGGTATTACATTGGCGCCCACAGATGGAACGTGAAGGACCTTTTTGAGGTCTGGCCCACCCTGGGTGACAGAGTAAGTTCGAGGAACCTGTATCAGATCGTTGACTTTAATTTTCGCCAAGGCTAAGCAAGTTGTTACCGGTAAACTGCAAAGACGTTGTAATCGTGGGCTCTCCCAGCAAGAAATCGGTGAGATGATTCAAGATGGGCAACTGCAGCAATTCTGTATTGAAGTGAGCAGTCGGTCATTGAAGGAACTCAGTCGAGCATTTGCGAAGACAAGTTTGGGCTATGAAGGAGGGAATGCCTAATGATCCTGATATAAATTTCGTTGCTATGTTTTATACTTGGTGCAACGGTGATGGCATCATGAGGTAGATACCTGAGTCAATAAAAAGCGGATTACTATTGGATTACCAAATTAAGCAGAACGTGCTATTACAGAAGGCAGCCACTGCCGCGGCGAACATCGTCAACCATCACGATCAGTAGTAATATTTTATCTCGTTTCTCAGGCCAACAGCAACGCACCGTGTCGAAGGGTCCCCCCTTCATTGTCTTTCTTTCTCACCCACCATACGATGCGTTGCTCTCTTCCGGAGCACCATTGCACACTCCTTTTCATTACGCTCTTGTTCATACTCTCGTTTACCGCCACTCTCGCAGAGTCGGCGAATGTTCATGGTTTCCGAGCCCATCATGCCTGGCGCAGACGAGCACCATTAGATATGATTGTCAGAGATCAGGTTCCAACGTTTACAACTCAGAGCGAATTGTTGCCTAGTGTTGCCAGCGTCCTGCCATCCGTGCTCAGCACTGCGGCTACTCCGACCTCGTTTCCCTCGGTGCTGCCCACTCTACCATCACCACCTGCGCCTAGTCCTTCTCTACCAAGTCCGCCAGCAAATCCATTCTCGAGTTCCTCTAGTTCTACTACTGCATCCATCCCTACTACGTCGACCAGTGCCACCAGTGCCGCTACCTCTGTCACCAGCAATGGGACTCCCGTTTCGTTAGTTTTATTATTATTTCCGTATAATGTCCACAGCAGACAGATTGATGTCCTATTACAGACAGCCTACCTCTTCTCAGTCTTCCTCTTCTCAGTCAAATTCCTCTTCTCAAACTGTCTCTTCTGCCAAATCTTCCATGTCCATATCCACGTCTGCGACCGCAGCAGCACCCGTCGTTGCAACAACGTCAGCTGCACAACCGTTAGGATTCACGTCAGTATATACAGGCACATTTACCAGTTTCGCAACTGGAACAACAGCTTCATCTACTCCTTCGAGCACGTCCTCTTCCAACTCTAGGTGAGACCTCATATATCGCTCATCGCTTGGTATTAATATCTTCATATAGTTTCTTCTCAAATACAGGAGCAGTCGCCGGAACATTTACTGTTGCTGGCCTGCTTGGAGTAGCTGGAATTATTGGAGCTGGAATGCTGATCGCAAGACGCCGTGTCTCTCGTTCGTATGAGGATGACATGGAGTACCTGGAAAAGAAGCCAGAACCTTCTGTAGCGCCCTCTCAGAGTCAGAATTTCATTGTTGGAGAAGCTGAAGAATCCTCAGACATAGATCACTTCGGTAACTCCATGGAAGTTACTGTACCGCCTACCGCACACTTTTATCCTCAGCAGGACGTATACCATGGGCAGGCAGCTAACACTAGCGAAGGTTACGAGAACCAAGAATACTATCCACAGGAGACGTACGCTCCCCATGAGTATGGTATAGCATACCCCCCGACGGAATCTTATGCGGCAGAGGATCCTTATGGAGGTATCGATGAAACTGACGGAGAGATGCCAAACCCCTTTGACAGTGACGATGGTGGATCAGGATTACCAGCTGCCTTGCGGCCATCTGTTCAGCGAACTCGAACGCTTATTCCACCTCCTACCGCGTACCGCTCTCCGGATCTCCACCACTCCATCGATTCTTTCTACGGTTCCTCCACAGGCGCCTCGAACGGGCACGTCATGTGAAATTATACCAAACATCATATACCTGATGCGTGCATTGTGACATTCTTCATGTTGTCGTTCGAAATCACAGTGCACGTTCGATTCGTTTTTCATTATTTTATTTATGTACACACTTGCAGCCTGCACGTATACCTTTGGTTTCATAGGGCTGATGTTAGACGTCAGGCGAACGACTGCACTGTACGAGCCATTCAAACCTTTTCTTGGGACACGGATATCGATTTGATTGACTGCCTGCATTATCGAATGATATATCGAAGTCTTAACACTGGATTTTTTTTTACTCAAAGTCAGTTCAAAGCCTAACTATAAGTATAAACGCCGACCCCTAGGTTTATAGTCTTTATACTATATAGATTTCCGGACATCGCAATTAATAAATATGGTATCAGTTCCAACCGTTTGCATGGCGCAGATCTAGCAGCAAACAGTTCAATCACCGTCAATATCATTATGCAAAACCTTGGACTGAGCGATGCACATCGTTCGCGGACCTCGAAATACGCGTGGGGATCATCAGTCCAGGCTGAACTTCCGTTTCGAAGCCTGACGTGCACCGTATCGAATTGGTAGACCAATCAAAGGTTTCACCTACACTTGGAACAAGCATGCTTCATATTGGAAGGATGATGACTATACGACTTTCGCGACAATCGTGCAGGCGGCTCTTTTCAACACAGGCGCCCGAAGCTTTCCTCGAACCTCTCCAGTCCCACCTTGGTATAACATGTCTGTCCCTCAACAGACCACAGGCAAAGAATGCTATTTCAATGAAACTACTTCATGTGAAAGGACATCCAACTCCGATGCCGTCACACGCGCTGAATCACTTGTTAGGAATTTCGCGAATGTTTAGAAACCGCCAAGTACGACAAGAGGTTTATATCTTATATTGACTAGTAATAGCCGACTACACTGAATAGCTTGGCACAGCATACGGGCGTTGATAATACGTTCCAGTACCATGGGTTCTTTCTGTGCAGGCGCCGACCTTGCTGAGAGACGTACAATGTCTCAAATTCAAGTTACGAAGTTCCTTTCTGACTTGCGTGCTGCATTTGGTCAATTGGAAGCATTACCTATGCCAACAATTGCTGCAATTGATGGTCCTGCATTGGGGGGAGGATTAGAATTGAGTTTTGCCTGTGACTTGCGTGTGGCTGGTGCGTTCGGTCGCTGCATGAAGTGGAGTCCGCCTAATCTGTAGTGAAGGACATGATGTGACAAAGATAGGTCTTCCGGAGACGCGCCTCGGGATCATACCTGGAGCGGGCGGTACTCAACGTGCTGTCAGATTACTGGGCATGCCGAAAGCAAAGGTCCTGATTTTTACAGCTAGGATGCTGCGAGCCCAAGAAGCACTTGAATGGGGTAGCAACAATTTTGAACCGTATCCCTACAATGTCATCTGACGAAGGTTGTGAGACTAGGTGTAGTGGATTATGTATCATCTCCCTCTACGTCGGCCTTCGAACGGGCGGTTGAATTGGCTCAAGAAATAACCAAAAGCGGTATGCACACTACTTTCACTTTTCCAAGCAATTTCATTCTCAACGTCTTAAACAGCCCCATTAGCGCTTCGGGCTGCAAAGCAGGCAATTTCACGTGCGGCTGACCTCTCTTTGGAATCAGGTATCTAGCTTTGCATTTACCAGTTTAGTTGTTGACATACGTGGACCAGGTCTTGATTTCGAGAGAGCGACATATGAAGTTCTTCTACCTACGAAAGACCGGTTGGAGGCTCTAGAGGCATTCAAGGAAAAACGACAGCCTGTTTTTAAAGGGGAATAGTCGTCTACCTTTGATTTGGAGTGTGCTGCGTATGTTGACTCATAGTGCAAGAATCATGACACAGGATCACGCATAGTATTCGCGCACCCGTCATCTATATATCTACTGCGCCTGTGATTTCATTAAAACTATCTCGGCGGCGCATACAATTATCTTTTTCGTAATGGCTGGGACAGAGTTTCCATAACTTGGGAAGTTTTTCAACATCCTTGCTGGCGCGTCACTATGTGACCATGCTGAACACTTGTCCCAAGATAGCGACTGGGCTAGTGTTGAAGATGCGACATTCATATGAGAACGCAGCGCAAGGCCAGTAAGTAATATATCTATTGATGATCATCAAGAACATAATACTCACACTGATCTTAAGACGTGGCATAGCGATTATTTGCGCAGCAGTTTCCATTTTGACGATGGCAGATGAATCTACTCTAGAACCGGAAATTTTGTAGATGGTCATCATGGTGGATGTCCAGCGCTCAGCTTTCATGCAGCTGCAAGCTAGTGGCGCCACGTCACGACGTACGCATGAGAAATTCTTGCCTATTAATTCCATGGATTAAATGCCGAAGGACTATTCGGTACGTATCTGCCAGTGGGATTACCGAGTCTAATCAAAATTCGTGCTCACACAAAAACATACGGTTATCCACCAGCACGTCAATGCCATGTCATTGCATGGAGTGGATTCGTCCCAACGCTGCATAGATGCCCGATTGATCTACGAACGAAGATAGGTCTGATGTCATTGTGACATATTCATTTTACCCTGATGAGTCCTGCCATTACGCTCGGCCCACTATGACTCAACCAATTGCTACAGCTTCGCCCTAGCAAAGTCTTCCCCTCCACTCAATCCCTTATGGGTGCCTAAGTTCCGCATACAACCGGTCCTCTAGACATGCAATTTCGGCAGCACTTCAACCGAGAACAAGGAGTTGAACTAGAGGACAGGTGGCTAAATAAACTCCTGACAGCCGACGATAAGAACAAAGTTTCAAACGCGAGTTTCTCCAGTTTCAGGTCCACATAGCAATCCACTTGCTTGGTTCCTACGCAACTTTCCAGTCTGATCCTATCGTCACCGTCCACACGGCTGCGGCCTCGCACGTTTATTGATACGGATGCCGTCAATAGTGTTTGGACCCTCGTGTCCTCCGAGACTCGGAGTGACTGACAGAAAAGTCAGCGGATTCTAGAGCTTAAAGTAATATTGAGCCACTGACTTCATTCCGTTAACGAGAAGTGTGGAGTTGCGTCAGACTTCTCAAGGTCGTAAATTGCTGCCCACTGACATGGCACAACGCGATCGCTTTCGCAGCAATGCTCTCTACGGTTTCGTCGTGCGCTGCTGTATATCTGTCTTCCTCGCTTGGTTTTGAATTGGCCTGTAGTCACATCTTTCGAACCAGTCCCTGTTTTCTGCCCACCGTGCGGTCACGGTATTTCTCCGATGCATTCCTATTCCGATTTCATCTGCTCGTAGTCTCCCGTTTAACTTATTGCTCTTATTACGAGCCAAGTTGTGCCCATCGTGAATCATCGCTTCATTTCCACGAGATCATTGATTCTACCCACATCGGACCATCTTTGCTGTCATCACAATAGACTCTTGCAGATGGGCTCAAGCTTAACGTTCTAGAGTAAGTATCTTTAATTAACCAGCTCCAACAGATCACATGAGGTGCCAGTTCACTCACTGGGTCGATCGTTGCCTGGGCCGGCATACTGCAGCTCGCTTGCAGACGAGATTGGAGCATCATTTTTAGTGCAATGTTCAAGAGAAGCATCCCCGCTGGGACGGTAGAGCTGGCCGGCCGCCGGCATGACTATATGTGCTATGATTGGTGGAAATGGTTAATCTGTGATACCAGGCTAACCACTGCGGCTGGGTGAAGATCATGATTTGAAAAGGTTCTCGACTCCAATTTCTAGACATGGCCATGCTCATTGACACAAATGGTTCATTTAGTCTGGTTCCAATGACGGCACGACACCTATGCAGGCTGTACTTAGGCTCTTCAAAGCCCTTGGCACGCATCATCGAACTTAGACGGACGTGTCTCATTTGGAAATGATCGGACCGACTCTCAATTCAAAAGACGAGTGTACTATTAGTAGCTGAGTACCTGAACATTATCATATATTCCAATATCCATCTTCACCGCAGTACTATACTATCCTCATGTTAGGCCAAAAAGTCTGGTTAATCACTGGTATGCTTTCTCGTTCACAATGACTCATTATATTCATCCATATTCATGACAGGGACATCCTCTGGTTTTGGTCGTCGTCTTACAGGCCTTGCGCTTGCAAGGGGAGATCGCGTTATTGCGACAGCTCGCGCACTGAGCAAAATTGAACATTTCCCACAGCACCCAAACCTTCATCTTATGCAGCTTGATGTCAATGCTAGCACAAGAGAAATTAAAGCGCGAATAGATCGCGCTGCTCGTGTATGGAATGGTATTGATGTCTTAGTGAATAACGCAGGCTACGGGTTGCCTTCACTTCTTGAAGAAGGAGGGTATGCACACCAACCCCCGCGCTCTGCGTATCGTTCATGTTTAGCATCACAGGGCTTCGCTTATGTTCCGCCAGTTTCAAACAAATTTTTTCGGGGTGGTCAATGTTTGCAATGCAGTACTACCCTACATGAGAAAGAGTGAGTACTTCTCGCAAATATCCAAATCTCTTGCTTGCTGAAGGATATTCTCAAGAACGCAATGGCACTGTTGTGGTCATTGGCAGTAGGAGTGCATGGAAACCGGAAAGCAGAGTAAGTGATTTTAGTATCCAACTCACTGAAGCTCACTGTTGCCCGTAGGGCCTTGGTAACCACGATGTCTTGGCGAGCAAAAATGATAAATCACTCACTTATCTTCTTTGCAGGGTTTTATGCTTCAAGTAAAGCCGCTGTACATAGTGAGTAAACCTTCGACCTAAAAAATTGCGGAAAGAGTCAACTTGATTTCACTAGCAATGAGCGAATCATTGGCATTAGAGCTGAAACCATTCAATATCCGGGTATTGCTCGTGGAGCCTGGGGCGTTCCGCACTGAGGGCATCCTCGGTCACCAGTGGGACTGCTCCAACCCTATCCCAGATTATGACGAACAGCGTGCCGACGGATGTGTGAATTTCTCTAAGCCTGCTGGGAAACAACCAGGCGACCCAGACAAGGCTATGGAAATTGTTGTAGATGTGGTGAAGGGGGAGGGCTGCGCTGCAGGCCGGGAATGGCCTCTTTATCTTGTACTGGGCAAGGATGCAGAGGCCGATATCAGAAACAAGTGCGCTAAGGTTCTGAAGCACCTTGACGACTGGAATGATGTTGTCAGAGGAGTTGATCTGGTCTGACTCGCACGAATTCGCACCACTAGTTAAACTAAACACTTCCACTATCCATAATCTGCATCTTTATAATGTATATTCGACCGGATGCGATCTGATGTACTATCATCAAACGCAGCAGAGGCATGCCACGCACATAACTAAGCACTGTTATTGTTCAGTCCACGTCCGCCTATGGAAAAGCTCCCAGTAAATCCACTGGGGATACCCATGGAAATACCATCGCCGAGTTTAAGGCCTTCAAGATCCTTCACCATAGTACCCAACTTTGCCATCTTAAATCGATCTTTAAGACCCCTGGAAGCAATATCTGTTGCAACATCCTCCACATCGACATTCTCGTTGAAGCGGGTCTCGAACTGCACCCAGTCACTTCGTTGCGCAAGGTATGGCTTGAGCAAGGCGGAATCGATGCGCCCGAGGTAATTTTCTGTGATATAAGACCTGAGAATCTCAGGACGCACGAGAAAGACGTTGCCGAGTTGTCTGATGAACTCAAATCGTTCGTGGAGAGCGGATATATTGAAGGATGCCACAGTATCTTGGTATGATTTGAGGTCTCTGCAAGAATTGGTGTTGGTGACTGGGGAACGTAATAATGGTAAAGACCCTTACTTAGCAAGCATCAAACCTCCTGTCGCACTAACAGGATATTTGCGAAGATGATCAAGTAATAGACTAAGAAACCTGATGAGCATCATAAGATGACTTTTAAATGACTGCCACAAACCTGTGGAAGGATACACCTATTTCGGTGAGAAAAGCCTCCCTGTTCTTGCCGCTAATATTCTGTATCGCTGCATCTCTCACCTTCTCGAGTATTTCGCAACAAGCTACGCAAGGTTCTGTGTTGACACGAGCAAATGAGAGGTCGTCATTCCGTGGCTTAAAGTCATTCTTCTTTTGTTTCGAGAGCTGCAGAGAAAGCCAAGATATGATAGCTAGATGTTGCACGGGAATTAGCATGAATTGACTGGTGATGTAGGACTTACCGTCTGTGATACGTTGTATCAGCGTATTTGCCGCTCCTTCGGTCCTGCTGACGGTCTGGTTGTTGAAGATGGTCATTTCACGTCGAACAGTGACGGATGATGCTGCTAGCGGAAACAGTGCCATATTCGTATATTGTTGCCACAGATGGCATATGAGGTCTACTGAGCGCAACACTTCGAGTGGTTGTAGACTTGGTTCGAGCTTCGGGTCAGCAACTTCGAGACGAGCGATCGCCCTATGCCATGGATTTAGATGCACCATCATATAGTTCGTGAAGCACCTACGACTCTATGGCGGTCTCCAGATATGCGGCACCGATGGCTTCCGCTAACACTCTCAGGAGGATAAATGTGTTCTTGGGGCTACAAAGGCGTGAGGTCAGGTGAGGTATTATGTTGTGCACCGCGGGACTAACACGTCGTTCTGAGATGTGAGCTCAACACATCTCCCAACAGCTTCCGCATGCCACTTGAGCATTTTCTCCGCAACGTCAATGCTCAGTAAACCGTCTTCTTCCCGTACGGTATCTTCCAAACTCTTGTCCTGCATTCTTTCTGAGCTTATCCCTCCATACCGCATGATTAGCGCTGCGGCCTGTGCAGATGTGCTTGAGCCACCAGATGTCGTAGTGTTTGCGGCAGCAGCTCCGAGCCTGTCCACCATCCGATCAAACATCGACGACTTTACTTTCTGCATTCTCATCTGCGTTACAATAAGGAATAATGTTCTGCAGAAAAAAAAACATTCAACACACTCACATGATATCGAGTAAAATTCGCAAGAAGTCCTGCATAAAGCTCGCCGAGACTCTTGCTTTCTCTGTCAAGATATTTCTGGCCCTCAATATATGGCACAAATAGTTCTGCCATCGCGTTTTCTAGCATAGCGCTCACAACGGATGTCGTTGACGTTCCAGAAACTGCGCCCGAGAGAACCCTACGAAACTCTAATATTTCCAGAGATGATTTGCTGGTTGTTATAGACGGGAGCTCATGAGCTTTCAGGTCTTCGATGAGGTTGGATGTCTGGTTATGCACTAGTTGTAAGATCCGCAGGTAAGCCAAATCAGAAAGAGAAGAGCCTTTTGTCAAGAGCTGCTCCATGTATTGTTGTATCTGCGGAAAATCAGACACCGTCGTTGTTAAATAAAGATACGTTGTCTCACAGACTGAGCAAAAACACGCTGCAGGAAAACTTGCATGACGAATGGTGGGTTTGGGAATACTGCCTGGACTATCTGTGATTCCTGGGCGACAGTTGCTCGTATTTCTCCGAACAGCTCTGCGAGGCCTGATTCTGTTTTAGGTGGGCTTTCGTCCGGTTTGGAAACGGTATTCCACCTGGCGTGAAGTTATAAGATGAAGCATTCTGCATGTAACGGCAAACGTACAATAGGTCGTCACTGTGGTTTGCAGTATCACGAACTTTATTCATGAAGAAATCATGTTGATTGACATAAATCTGAACGCAGGATGCACCACCATTGAAATCCAATAATGTCTGTGCGCAGTGCTTGACGAAATATCAGACATGTCAAACTATATCATAGATAAAGAAACACACATGCATCAACTTTGGGTCTCCTTTTCGGTAGCATCGGTCAAAGAGGTATATCATGTCTTTCTCGAATTTTTCGCAGTATTTATCAATGTTTTCTCGGGTCTGAATGTCTGTTATGTCACTTGATGGAGGAAACAGACAACAAGTAATACCTTATCTGCACTGGGGAGATCCACATCTCGAGCCACAGTGGTGAGCCGGCGCAATATTACGGCAACTTGACTTCGACCTTCTCGACCTTCTTTCTTCAGCGCATCCAAACGTGAAGTATCACCGCGTGAAAATTGGTTGTAATAATTGATGAGGTCGTGGGCAGCCTGGGCTCTCTGGCGTTCAACGTGAATAGACTCCAGTTGTTCACCTGACTCTGATGGTTAACGAGAGTATTGGAAATGTTAATACGAGCCACCTATCCGGACAGCAGTGCGTCCAACTTCGTTCATCTTGCTTTCCATTGTCGAAAAGGATGATCCAACGGCCTGAACATGGTAGTCAACCAGGTCAGCCTGTAGCTGGGAATAGTAAAGACGTACCTCAAATCCTCGATTCAGGTCTGCCATCTTTTTCGAGTACTCCCTTTCTGCTACTCGGACACTCTTTTCCATCTGTTCCGTCTTAGCCTGGACATCCTTGCGCACACTGATCAACTTGTCTACGACTGCTTCAAATGTTCGTATAAATGGCTTGGGATCGAATGCTAGACAAAGCACAAAGTGAGACATTGTGACAAAGAGAGTGCACACACGCGTACGCCCAGAGCTTTCCTTCGATTGCGTGATTAATCTCTCAGATATGGATCCAACAAATTCTTTAACATCGAATTTACCCTACTCAACGTCGACCATCAGCTAGCCCGCATGTAGTCTAAAAATGCGATGCACCTCGAAATTGTTGAGACGTAGTTGTTCCTCGGTAGCAGGGTCGAGGTCGCCGAAATGCTGCATGTTGCAACCTGTATCAGGATGTTGACTAGCCGACGCGTAGCAAACCCTGTTTACTATTGTTGAAAGCTAAAGCTCCTCCCCAAATGTAGTAACTTGCAATCTTTTTGAAGTCATTGGACCGCGTCCAAGCCTCAGGCCTCAGGATTTGCTTGTTTTTTCCATATCCCGAGCAATGGCTTCTCATCCGCTGAAATCACTGCTCCAGCTACAATTAGCCTCTGACACCTCTTCAATTTTGCATCTGTCATTTGTACTGTCAACTCTATCAGAGGATTTTTTGTTGCCTTCCCCTCATCTTCAGAAATGGACATCCCGGGTGACTTCCTTGATTCGTTCAAAAGATGTTGGAGCTCGGTGGGCTGGAATATGCATTGCATATCGTACTTCAACGCTATCAAAGTCTACGATGACAGAGTTTGCGCAGAGCTGGGCAGGACTCGCGCTATCCATTCTTACAGTCTGTGAGATGCATTCATCCTGATAATTAGATACTTAACATGTCACTCAAGAAACCTGAACCTCTGCCGTTGCTCAACGCTTCAATAAGATATCTTCGACATGTCCTCAGTGCAGCAATCGACGTGCCAGAGCTCCAAAGGCAGCTAGCTACTCCTACCGTTCCAAAATTTAGCCAGGCGCTAGTATCTATTGTCGAAAAGGCTGCGGACTATGAGCTTAAAGTTTGTGATTGATGTTCATATATCTAATAGGAGTCTGAAAGCAAGATGTCAGGCTCTAGCGTTGGGCGCATTGAAGGATATGGTTATTCTGTATCCTTCACTGAATAGAGCCTCGAGTTCCTCTATCACAGCTATGTGTCATCAAATCCTCAATGGCTCTGCACCGCAACGCACAAACAATTTGCTGCTGCATAACACGGCGCGCCTATACGCTGTTCTTCATTATACTGGGGGCAAGGTTGGGGCCGCAAATTTGTGGAAGAAGTCTGTAGATGAGACCCTTCAGTGTCTCTGGGCTGCGTTAATGGGTCTCAGAACTACATTTCCAGGCAAGGTCGTGGCATCTAACTTATCAACCTGTTATTGATATCTCATACAGCGAACAACAACAACAACAACAACAACAACCCGCCCTCCAGTGGACCAGCATATGATGATCCAGTGCTAAATATCGCCCTCAACCTCGACAGATTGCAGTGTAGTGCTGCTGCACTTCGCAGTTTACTGAGGTGAACATATTGAATAGAATAGCAGAATATACTTATTCTGGTACAGGACGACCATTCAAAGACCAGTTCAAGTGCCTATAGGACGTATAATGGAGTTTTGTCTGTTCCTGCTATCTTGTACCGCTAAAGAAGAGGTATTTTTTTGTATTTCTTTTTGCGGATAAAAACTCAACCAAATGCTAGAAAGAAGGCCACGTTGACGCAGCAGTCAGAGCCTTGGAGGTCGCTATTGTGCCTGAGTTGCTCAGTTCTGCATGTGATCTGCTCTGTTGCCTGGCAAAAACGTTGGTAGAAATGCAATATTATTCTGTTTCCTAAATGACGGCCTTGATCTAGCGTTCAACATCGACTGACACCGTACGTGTCCCGGCTGGTTGTTATGATAACGTACCATCTCGAACAAAAGCATCGACCGTGCGTCGCTGAAACTTCAACCCTGAAGGATTGACCTACGTATGTTTCAGAGAACGGCATTGTGCATTGCTCCAGTGCATTCAAGTTTTACTGAGCAATAGCCTCCCTCCCAGCAGCGAGCTTAGTTCCACGAGGCTCGTCAAAAACATCTTGCTTTCGCTCATGCCGCTGCTGCCAACTCAGTCTGATGCATACTCAGGCGAAACGGGTTCCGGACAGAGCAAAAAAGGCAGGAAACGCAGACGAGATTATGAAAGCGACGAGGTGTTTAAACTATCAAAAGACGTCATTTGTTCATCGATTGCAGAGGGAAATGCTATTCTTTGTGCTCTAGACGGTGAGTTCAGGTCAGAACCAGCCGACTGATCGCTGATTGCCCTCTAGCTCTGCAAGTTGCAATGCGAGGCGCTGAAATGCAATCTGCCATCCGCTCTCTGGCCTGCCGCGCCATGTTATCCTCGTCACTGTCATTGACAGCCATGCCACGTTCCTCTTTGTCCCAAGACGTTCATCTGCACAGTTTAGTACATGCAAAAGTGAACCGAATGTGTCTAGAGCTTGCTCGAGGGACGACGAGTGCGATGAGCAGAAGCCTTAGCCTAGTCCTCAGATCGACTGTGACAGAAGGCAATGGACATGTAGGCGATCTGTAATTTTTATTTCATTCTACCAACATGACGACCGGTTTGCCTGCAGACCATGCAAACAAAACTCCAATTACAACAAGAGGTTGACCTTCTTCTCCATCCTCGCAGTCCGCCATTAGTCCGCCCACTTCCTCATGTGGAAGCGCTATCTCTTTTCCGCGCCGAGGAAAGCAATGAAGAGCTTGCTGCTCGTACATCACTTGCCTTGGCTACAGCATATGACGCAAACATCATGGATGTCGTAGATCCTATCATGGTGACCCCAGCAACCGAACCAACTCCTCATCCTGTCCCGACGCATTTACCCATGTCAACACCAGAAATAACAGCGCCTGGACCAAACTCGATATTGACTCCGGTGCCAGCCAGTCAGAAGGTGACATCTTTGATTACGAAAGCACCAACAAAAACTTCTGCCGACATCCTTCCTGCGATATCAAGTCGACAACCTGCAAAATCTCAGCTGCCGCCCTCTTCAAGTCAGATGGAACTTATGGTTGAGCCCCGATTTATCCCGGTGGTGGTGGATGATGAGGAAGAAGAAATGCCGGATATTGATATGGAGTCGGACTCGGATGGTTGATAGTGCGATATAACTGGGGTACGGCCTTACATTCACTTGTGACCCGTTGAACGAGCACCATCAAAATTTATTTCTCCTCCGCTTTGGTTGCGATGGCTGACAACCTTTGGTACGAGTCTCATCTTCAGAATCATGGCTTGCAAAAGAAAGTGGTCCTGGTCTTTGAGACATGGAATGCAACTGATGAAGGTGAGTTCTCAGGTTGGAATGAATCAGACGACATCCTACTTTGTGCAAAAATTCGCTTGCGACAATGTTATGAGGATCCAATGCCTTTGCGTGTTCAAGAAAGATCTGAGCGCGACTCAGAGAGTTGCTATCATAGGTGGCTCCGTCGACCTCATCAGCACCTGGAGCAAGGACCTGAGAACCGATACGACAGAATATTCGACACTTCCACAACTGACCAGTTGATTCTAGAGGTTGAGCTATAAAAATACACAGCAAACCTGCATAGACGTAGAGTACGGCATTGTCACGATAAGGGAATGAAGGGAGGTAACTGCTACAGCATCAGATCGTGGATTTTCGACGGAGAAAAGCACATACAACTCAAGCTCGTCGAGTGCATCTCTGTACCTGCCAGCAAGAATGTAGTGCTGGACCAATTCAGCAAGAATTCGTTCTCGCTGGGATGTCAATTAATTTCATCACGATCGTGACAGTGAATTGAAACATACCTCCTCTTGAAGTTGGAGCAACATTGTCCGTAGAAAATCTATTTTGTGTGGATTGCTCTCCGTGACGCGGACATCACTTTCAAGTAAGGTGATGCCCAGCCTCCACATTGCTTTCCAATTTATTTCTTTGCATCTGGCTAGAATGGACCAAGCACGTCTAGCACGAGGAAGATCGTCTCGCTGTACGCAGAGATTCACGATATCATAGAGGCGCTGCAGCTGTATTTGACGCGCATTGGGCATTTTCTTTTGATTCGGAAAAGCAAACAGGAACTGATGGTCATTGTTGTAAGCCCTTTCAAAGATGAATGTAGGAGCCTCTGGCTCGAAGTTGGAAGTCATGGCAAGGGGCAAATTTGATATTCAAACTCTTCCAGCATGCATCACGTTAATCCATTGATCATGTTTTTCAAAGACCTTCTGGTAACAACATCCACCCGTCGTTACACCGACTAAACTAGTTTGAGGCCACATTCATCGATTGCTTAACAGCACAATTCGTAGCTGAAAGCGTATAATGGACGAAGATTTCACGTTTGGAGCTTCAGTTTGGGGTACTACACCAAATGACCCAATGCCAACATGCCTCGCAGATATCACCTCTTTCCCTTCACTTGAATCACCTGTGCCGCCATCTCCTGCGCCTTCTCAAGACCGACTAGACGATTACGACGACTTTCATACTCCACCGCAGACACAGAACCCATCTATTGCACAGGAAGATGATTTTGGTGACTTTGGGGATTTCGGGGAAGCGGATCCGGGCCTGGAGGGCACCAGGGAATTTAGACATGACGCAGATTTTGGACAGGATGGAGATTTTGGGGATTTCGCAGAAGATGCTACATTTCATGAAGAGCCAATACCGGGTCCGTCCCATACCGCCTGGGAGCCGCTCAGATTAATCCCCAAACCTTCCGGAGAAGACCTGGAAAAGCAGATCAACCGCATCTTGGATCCCGTATGGACTCGGGACATCTCCTCTATGACCACAGATGAAGACATCAGACAGGCAGAGGGTGTTAGCCAAATATTGGTAACTTCTGAAAGGTTCGTTGTCCTTAGAACATCTCCCTTCAAATGCTAAATCTAGGTCATAAAGTCGTGGATTATATACCATGCTGATGGATTCGCCGCCTCTCATGGAGCCTATCAACTGGACGCGCTCACGCATTCGACAGCAACATTTAATCGCTCTTGGACTACCCGTAAATCTAGACGAAATACTACCGCACGCAAGCGGCAAGCCCCTGCCCCCACTACATATATCAACACGTCCGATGTCTGCACCCCCAGGGCCTCGCAATGGTCCGTTGCAGAGTACCCCACCGTCTAGAACCAATTCTCGTGCAGGGACACCTCGGCTGGGCACTCCACAGCCGTCTACGCGGGCAGGACCAACCGTATCACAGCTTGGTATCGGGCCCAAACCTCAACTAGATGATAAGAAAGTAGAGCAATTACTCAAGCTTGATGCAGGTTTGTCTGTCTCCTCTAGCTGTAATCTGACCAATGATATATGCCGCTAAACAGATCAATTAACCCTCTTACCCTTGGCAAAACTTGAACGGTGGTTGGTAGATCTCCGGACAGAGACAACCAACGCCTCATCGCTACTTACGCACCTTCTACAAACTCGCGATGCTCTCCAGCAGGACTCGGAGACATACAACAAGTTGATTGCAGAACTAGTAAGCGAGGCGCAGAAGAATAGTGGTCAAAGTCGAACAGGTGTCAAGCGTAGCGGTACCATGCGTTAATGTATTCATCGCACTTTCATATTCTGCACTATCATCAAGAGTCGCACTTCAGATTCGACATTCTGTCAGGCGTCATCCCAGACTCCCAACGATGTGTTACCTGTTCCAACTCGGGGCTTTTACGCTTAATGGCTTTCAGTTACCACAGTATACCGCAAGAGGTGTGCGATCGGGAAGTTCCCGACATACACCTCCCGAAGCTTCGGATACATCCACCACCACCGTGACAGCGTGATAGTCACTTAATATTACCATATTTAGATGCTTTGTAATGCAATCGATCATATGTTTCATACAACATTTGATCCGAGAGAATTGTAAGAGAACGGAACAAAAACGACTAGTAGAGTAGCAAGTGCAATGCGATAGAAACCTATACCATCCATAGCGTGACGACAACGAGTGATCAATGAAGAAAAAAATGAGCGAAAACAGGTACGGAAGCAAAGCAAGTATCAAAACAAACAAGTCTGAGTCTATCCAACGATCGAAGTACGAGGGGATAAGTGAAGCGGTTGCATAGCAGTACGACAACGTTTAGCAGGCAGGGAAGAAGCAGGTTGAAGAGCACGACGTTTTCCAGCAGATCTTGAACTGGTTCCTGTATGATTCTCTTTCTCCGATGGATCATCACAAGTGAGCAGCCTGCGTTCCTGTGGTATACGTGCGGCCGTCTGCTCGAGATCAGTGAGCGCCATTACCTGCAACATACAGGCAGGCAAGGGAACCCCCATCATCTTGTATCCCGGTATCGCATACTCTTCATGCTCCTTCAATATGTGTTCGGGCATATTGTATCGCCATACGGCATCTACAGCAGCGAGCGGAGCCCTTCGGAATGTTCTTCCAGGTTCGGGAGGTAGAGTCGGATTACACAGTTCGCACTTGAGGGGAATGTTACGAGAGGGTTTGTTCTTCGAACCGGCGTCTGCGTAAGCGTATTTGAACGAGTGTCGATACATGCACTTCGTGGACAGAATCGGGGCACTGTTAGCACTTAGCTTGATGGTTATAGTGCATTCAGGCCGACCGGATCGTCCACAGAAGCCGCAAGGAAGATTGGTGCCAACCTGTGTAGATTAGTATCCATGTATACTACTACATAAGTGAATAAACTTACCGGTTCCACCATATTCACCTCCTCGGGTGTGTTAGTCAATGCACGAAGAATGTGCAGTCCAATATGAGCACGCATGTCTGTAACCTTAGCAGCGCACAGACAGCAAGTTGTTATGCGCTCCCCATCAGAGGCTATGAGAAGGTTGGTTCCCTCAACACAGGGAATAGCCGGAGTACCTGAAGATTGTTAGTTGCGCGCCTGCCATTAAAAAAAGGACATACCATCAGCAAGTTGATATGGAAATGTCTTGGTATCAGAGGGAGTCACGGACACCATGGACTTAGGAGGCACGCTGGTTTCAAGGCTCTTCTCCCAGAGGAGCCCGCAGGCAGCTTCAAGAGCGCCTTGAGAAACTTGCCACGTACTTTGCCCCCCTTTAATCTCCACAAAGTCGTCGCTGTTGATGTCATCACGAAGCCGGATGAAGGTCGGTTCAGGGTTGATAGGTTCGACAAGTGAACCAGGGACGCTGACGACGACCACGCGCTCTGTAGAGTCCGATGTGCCTTGGATGGTTGAATGACTCTTGACGTACCCTCCGTTCCATAGGAAGTGCAGCGAGGTTGGCGACGAATCTGAGGAGTGATTGGTAGCGATGATGGTAAGCAGTTGTCCAGTAATTTTCGCAGTTGTACGTGCAGCTTTCATGATAGTAACGTTGACGGATGACCGGGAGATGTTGTTGAGGACGAGAGAAGTTGAACGAAGAATGCCGAGAGAAACTGTACGGCCAGAACGAATGAGCGTTAGGAATATGTCGCCAACCAGAAATAAATTGCCGTCCGTAATACGTCCCGCTGACATGTCGATCCGCTTGTTGACCTTGGTGTACCCAGCGCGAACGCGCTCCAGTCGGTTGCATGATTTAGATATAAAATCTTTGTTGATGACGAGGCGGCAGACGGTTTGTTTGTGTATCCAGCGGTTCTTGAATAATACGTAGTCTTCAGGACGTACTCCTGGGCCTCCTGGAAGAGGGGGGGCAGATGGATCAGGCTGAACTTGATGCAATGGAGTTGAGGGTATATCTGCGTCAGCTTGTGCGATCAATGCCTCCTCAAACGTCAGCTCAGCAGACTCATCATCGACGTCCGTGTGCGTGATATCGGGATATGGAAGAGGGAGGGACGGCACGTCTAAGATTTGTGGTGCGACAGGGTTAGGAGGGACACTGGCATCCTCTGGATCTTCATCCGCGTCCGAGATTCCTAAGTACTTGTTCATTCCGAATGGACGAAGCATGTCGACAGCGGGATCAGAGAAGAGAGTCGGAAATGAGAAGTTGATCGGATCGATCTGTGATCGAGTAAGAATGGACAAGGCCATATCACAGCCCATTTGCCACGCGGAAGGAAGGTCACAACGACCTGATACAATATCTCCCCTCCACATCTCGCGGTTGATATGGTCGACAGTTTCATGTCGTGTGCCCATCTTGAGGCGACGATGACCAGGATCGATCTCAGGGTGCCGCTTGAACACACCGTCGATGTCCTTAGCGGCACCCAATCGATCAAGAACCTGTGAATATGAGCATCCAGAGTTGTGTCCTCCGATCATTTGGGTGCGCCCAAAATGAAGCTCCAGCCGATCGTCACCTGAGTCTCCTATGAAGAACTTCTCTCGCGGATCAAGGACCTGCTGCTTGCGGATACAGAAGACGATGTTCTTCGTCATAGTCTGTGTGTCGTAGTATAGTTGGTAAGGCATGAACGCACGGCGATGGGAGCGAAAGATTGCGAAGGAGAGGTGGGCGTAACAGCTGAGGCACTGGACTTGCTGGGTGAGGGAGAGGTTGGTATCGACGAACGGAAGAAGGATTGATTCAATCAAATCACCGAGAAGCTTGATGGCCGCTAAGTCCGCACGGATATCGATATTGGTTGAGAAAGAACTGTCGATGCTGTCGTGCTGTAGCTTGGAGAATGTAATGATGGCTTGCATGAGTTCGATGGCGCGTGGAACGTCTTGAGGATCATCAGGGTGGAGAAGTTTGGTAACGCTAGCTTCATCGTGAGCAGGTAACCATAGAAGGTACCGCGAGAGCATCATCGCGTTGATAATACGACCATTGTTGAGCGTGATACCCGCGGGAGAGCGAATAAGCGTGCATATACCTAAGTCAATCAATTTTAGTATGCATACTCGCCGAAAAAAAACACTTACGTTTGAATATGTGCTTGAAGTCAAAATCCAACGTCACCTCGTTGTCACCAGTTAAGGTATTCAGCCCGGGCATATCTGACAGTGTAGCGTATAGTGGCGAATCTGAGGAGAGGGGTTTCTTGACGAAGAGCCTGTGTCCTGCAGCACGGCGTGTTGCATCACCATCCGTGGCAAATGACCAAACTGGTCCGACGCGTGTATTTGCGCCTGTCGCACTCCAGCGCTCGATAGCGCGAGTGAGAACTCCCTCCATGTCAGCGGCATTTTCAGTCTTGCAGGTTGGAGCCGCTAACACGGGGTAAAGCTCATCCTCACCAAAACATGCCACACCAATGACAGTGACCTCCTTGCCAAGGTGAACTTCTTGAGTGTGAATCTTCTGAGCTATTCGAACAGCGGAGTCGTAAGTGCGCAAGACCGGATCAACGAGGTTGGAATGTTTCCAACAGAGACCGCCAATCATGTTGTACTTGCCGAAATGGATCGCCATCTCTTCAAGGGCCAGTTCGTCGATCATAAAGCTGACCCCGCGTAAAGATGCGGTATCGTCCCGAGTGTTGAGGATTATGTTGCGAATGTTTTCGTCAAATTGCTCAGGCCGAATGGGTCCAATGGTAGGCATTATAGTAGTGAAAGTGGCCCGAGCTCGAAGAGTGCGAATGGAAGGGATACCGATCTGGTGATTGAGGGCGTACAGTAGTTGGCGTCCACCGAGGCGATATACTAGAGTGGCGATGTCAATATCACTAGATCCATATCCTCGAGGGCGATAGACACCCTCAATGGCGTCTTCTAGCTTGTTCACGACCTCGCGGACACTGGCACCATTGTCCAATGCGATCTTAATGACTTGCTGGAGACGGGGGACATCGTTTTCGGATATCGCCATCAGGAGGCGGTTGTAGTCGTCGAGCTGCGTGAGGGAGGTCATATGTTTCCGGGAATCATTGCAGGCCTAGTATTTCTAGTCAGTAGGAATGAATATAAGCGAAAAAAACGACCTTACCTGCAGTTTTAATTCCTTGACCTGCGCAGCATACATCTTGGCGATGTCTTGCATATGCGCTAGGCCAAGGTACTTGTAGTTGGTGTGAGCTTTCGGGTCCCGCGCGATTTCGACCAGCCGAGAGATGTGCTTATGTACAATAGCACATTCACAGCAGGGAGAGCCCTCAAACGTGTCAGAGTGACAATGCTTGGATCGAGCACGAGGTTCGGAGGGATTTGTGATATCGACTGTGAAGGGTAAAGCATTGGGTCCGTCGTGATAGCTCTCCCAAGGGAACATCATAAGGAACGGCCGCACGTCGTCTGGCCAATTGATGGGAATACCAGCGCAAGTGCGCTCGTCGAGAGTGGGAGACATAATGCTCGGATACCTGATATCAGTGACATAATGGTATCGATCGATCAACAATTGATATGAAACGTACCTTTGATTTGATGTAATACTATCAGACTGTGTGATTGGCCCATCAAACACGTTCCCAGCTGAAAGTTGCTTCTTTTTTTTCATTACCGTTTGCGCGCACTTCTTGCTGCCACGGTGATTGCTTAAGGACTTGAATTGGCCTTCAGACCATAGCGGAACGGTAGAAGGGATGCTCGTTTGCGACCATTCGTTGCATTCAGGACATCGCAGTCTCCATCTCTGTTGCAGGCTTATGCTTACTTCGAGCTGTTGAGCTTTGAATAATCGAAATAGAGAGTCGGGAGTATTTAATTTGAGAAGTTCTTGTACGTCGACTTCTGAACACGCGATCGTGGTACGGGAATCGCAAGCTTCGGACGGGTCTGGAGCTGAGAAGCCAGAGTCGGGGGAATTAGGTGAATAATACTGATATTGATCGTCTGATGCTAGTGGTACTTGAAATTCTAGGTCGGGGCTGCGTGAATGTCCTTCGTGTGTGCTTTGCGATAAACTGTCGTCTTCTAGCGGAAACCAATGGGCATATTGAGGGGGGTACATTATGAATCTATTACATGTAGTGGGTTCAGACAAGGCTTGAGACGCGTCAATGCTCGAGACTTGACGTGACGCGATAGTATCACGTGTTTTACTTTATTTTCATGTCTTCACTGATTTAGCGTATAACTTTGTTTAACACGTGTTTTTTTATTGAATCGACTATCTAAACATGTTCTCTGGTAGTAAAAATACCCCCCCTCTAGTATATAATGAACGATTATATGTAGATTTGAAGTCAGTATCGAGAAGCTCAGAACGATGCTCGGGAAGCTTCATGTGGCTGTGATTTTAAAGTTTTTTGCTTACGCAAGTGGCAGGTGGGTTTTCGGCATTCTGCGAACGCACACCTCTTGGTATACCGTAAGTTATAACCGAGAGACCCCGGAAACGTCCGGAAACGGTCCGTCTATGTTATTCCCTTATTAAAAATTGCCCTGCTTATGTACTCCACCCCTGTATACGCATCAATTAGATCTAATTGTCCTCACTTAGGTCTCGATGGGGCGCAGACTGCGAGGATATAGCCAGCAATTCGGGGACCCCGTTGTGAGTACAAGGGGCCCCCAGTGAAATTTGGACCCCGAAAAAATGAGTCCGAGACCGTGCCTACTATACAGGTGCCCTAGCACAGAAAATAAGGGAGGGATACAGGGTGGGTGCGCAAAATTGCTATCAACACAAATAATTCGAGTGAGAAGAGGTAGAAAAAATACAAACTAAACAGCGTACCTAGTGAGATGAATAATTTGAGTGAGAAGAGGTGAGAACCCCCATGTCACTCAGCCTTGCTAGACATAGGCTGCAAGAACTCCACTAAAGGAGGTGGGTGAGACACAATCGACGTGCTGAAGATGCACAGAGCATCGGCCAGAATGTGGCCAAGGGAAAGTCCCATACCAAGGGCAATCCACGGGAAGACCCGGAAAAACGAGCCTGCTATGGAGCGCTCATCCAATTACCCTGGTGTAAACCAGATTAAACTTGACTGAAAAGTATTTCTCCTGTAAAAATCAAATTTCAGTTCCCTATTCATCAAATTTTCCTCACAGGTGCTCCTGAGATATTGTATATACTATTGAAAGGTTGCTGGGGATCATATTTACAAGTCTGTACAGTTAAAACTGAAAAAATGCGAAGCTATTTGTTATTTTTTGTGTGCATACTACATCTGGTGCTGCAGGGACCTTTAGAGGGCCAAAAAAGCAGTGGAATAGACTCATATATACTAAAAAACATATAACTACTGTGCCAAGACATTATATCATTTAAGGGGCAAAAATGCGGATGTGTTTAGATATGTTTTTCCTGATTATATGTACAAGTCTCTGGGGCTTGTATTGGGAGAAAAACAGACAAAAAAAGAGTTCTATTGTGACCTATTGTATGTACATAGCATACACTGATACTTCTCTAAAGTGAATAGGTGGATATGGTATGGTGGAGGGCAGGAATGTGCTGGGGAGGAGTGTGGGAAATGTTGAAATCTGGGAGGTGATCAGAAATGGCTATGTTTTGGGTGTAGTGACCAATTTCCCGCAGTTGGCATTGGGTGATGATGGGGTGGGGGGGGGGGGGGGTTTGGGGCTCTGGATGTTCGGACTTGAATGTTATCAAATGTTGGAACCGAATGAGGCTCCAAGTTGGAACAGGGCACCACATACTCCGTTCACATCTACCTAGAGTTTGTAGCATCCTGTTATGACTCCGAGCTAGCTCGGTTCCCTCAACTCCCTCTGCAAAAAGTCCGAACACCTTCACGGCACTCACAGGGTTCAAGACCCCAGGACGTTCACTTCAGTTCGCTTCAAGAAATAGATGACGGCATCCAAGGTGTGTATATATACTGTAGCCACACCCATCACCAAATTACCCATCTTATTTTCCCCCCATTCTTTCCGCGTCTTTGTCACTGTTGTTGGCAATGCCAAATTTCTTTCTGTCCTTCTTGTCGTGTGTTGCCCCTTCTCTCCTTCGCATTTATTGCTAAGTCCACATCGTTTTTGCTTGTTATCCTTTGGTCCGTGTTAGACTTTGTATTACCTTGTATTAGCTTGATGGCCTGCATGCAATATATTACCGTTTTTGTTCCCACTGTGACTTCGCTGTTCAGATGCACCTACCAGGTGCCCGTTTCAAGATGTTGATGGCTGCCGCTACAAAGATTGAATTTTTTTTTTTAACTCGCATGGTATGATCATTAGCAGCAAAACCTTGACGACTATGATGATTCTCACTCAGGTATGAATTATTTACTTCCTATGCTATATATGTGATTTTTTAAAAACAACTTTGCCTCTCTATTTAGCTCTACTTCGCCTTCGTCCTGCAGCCTTCCTCTTTCGCACCTTCTGAAGATAATGGTCCGTCGTCGAGAGCCCCAGCTAAAGTGCTGTACCGAGAGAGTGGAATGCAGGTGGGGTGCCACACGAAGTCGGGTGAGTTGTTATTGTATGTGCCTACAGTCGAGTTGCTGATGATATTTGGTATTGGCCAGTAGTCAATTATATTCGCACCAGGTGTCAGTGCATGTTGGAGCATACTGACATATATCGAGGTTGATTGCTTTACAGTTTGTAACCTTCGTGTCGCGAGGTTGTCGTCGAGTGCATCTGCGAGGGCACTGAAACGACTCAGCGGAAGTTTGCCCTCCACATGATGCGGCGGCGGCGGTATTGTTGTGGTCCATCTAGGCCAAAGTTCCGGAGCTCCACGCACGTCAGATCGCAATGCACATTCGAGAGTGTGTGTTGGGCATGGAGGAAATTGGATGAGGGTTCCGTGTAGCGATGGCGGCATTATAACATGGTTCTCTGACTCGGACATCGAGACGGGTATCATATTGTGCATATTGTTGCTTGATCTTGAAGGTGTGTGCTTAGGCATTGTGACTGTAGCTCGACGTCATTGAACCAAAGCTAACAATATGTCAGATTTGAATAGAACTCCAACAAATAATATAATATTACCTTGTCGAACAATGGATCTCGAGGCTCGGCGAATATGTGTAGAGTCTTGATCACGGGTATTGATGCCCAATGAAGAATGGACTTCCATGCTTCGTGCAGCCCGCTCATCGAAGTCGCGACCTCGCATGATACCACCTAGAAGGGTAAGATTAACACTGTCACGATTTGCGCTCCGATGGGCTTGCTCATTTCCGTTTGTAGTTGATGGACAGGCTCTCCAAATAACTTCGGGTATCAGGCTTGCTGGACGGTATATTGCAGCGAGAACAAACTTATTAGTGACCAATTTATCTTTTAACCAAGCTACATGTCTGTCAGCATCGAGCTTGAAAAATTGCTCATAAATTTTACCTTGAGCTTTTCTCCCACCTCCGCGGATGATTGTGTATGTCTTTTCAATGTCAGGATGTGGTTCCGAAGAGGCCAGACTCAACATTGCTGAATATACCTCGCTCGAGACATGGGTACGAAGTGCGAGAACATTGCGCTTGAAATGAGTGACGCAGACACGGTAGAAACGTCGTAAGTGATCATATGGATTCAGGTCACGAAGCTGACGGTTTCGTTCGTAACCACAGATTGCGGTGTTATTCTGACAGAGTTCAACGCAGAACATCCCAAGGCCTGAGTGTTCAACAATGAGCATTGCGAGAGCAAGCAGGATGAACAAAACATTACCAAGTCCTTGTCCCATGTGTCCGTCAGCAACGACAGACTCATATCCTGTACCATGAATATGATGAAAAGACACTGGCACGCCTGTATCGTCTTCTGCGATCTGAAAAATTCGCTGGAACAGAATTAAGTGTGCTTGGGCACTTTGGGATGTCGTGAAAGCCCTCACGCCCGTCACAGCTGATGACTCCTCAGTACAGCTGACTGATATTTGCATGAATGACTTACATCGCATATGTTCACTATCCCATGCCTCGATCTCGAACTCCTGCCAACCATGAAGGCGCTTGAAAGATGTGTCGATGGAGATTCGTTTTGCACCCAAGAGACGTAGAGCCATGCTGGTCGTCATGCAAATAACAAGGCGGAATTCAGTCTTTGCCGTGAGTGTATAGGTCTCTGCACAGCGAACATAGTGTTGTTCTCGGGGCTGTTTATTTTCTTCGTCCACTAAGAGTCTTGCACCTAGATGATTCCGTCAGACTAGTTGTTGGATCAGTAATGTGAAATTGAGATTACCTTCAAAACCAGTACCAAGGGGATACTTTTCAAAGCGGAAAACATTAATTAAACGCCGGACATGATCAAGGTTGGCGAGTGACGGATGAATGTCAGAAAGACAAGGACTTCGGTCTGCCACCCATCCTAATGCTACACGAAGTCCTTTCATGAAGCCCGAGTCCAAAATAATCCGACGAGGAGTTGCATCAGCAAGCTGCCAGTCCATATCTAGTAGAAGAGACCGAAAAAGGTTGACTAGCAGAGGTGGAGTTTTTATGGGTGCTGGTGGTGGATGTGAATGAGGGTTGCGACAAACAACAACGACTCGAGGGCATGCAGGTAAGTCCTCAGGTATGAAAATGTCAAATTTTGCGGTGCAACGGTGCTCCCATTTAAGTAAGGTTCCAGGTGCCAATGTTCCATCACTGGATCGATGCCAATGTGCTATGAAAACCATCAGATGTTGTGAAAATAACAAAAAAGATACACCCACGGCAAAATTGCTTCTGCTCAGATGGAGATGCAACAAAGTGGCAAGGAATAAGTGGGCCATATCCTTCCTGTCTCACATCCTCTTCATGAGATGCAATGAGTACTGTGTTGTCGTCAAGGAGAGCCTGCAAGTAGCTTGTATCAAATTCTTGCAGGTTGCGAAGAATCAAGTGGGACTGATCATCTCGTGAGCGAAACTGACATCTGAATGGTACATTAGCTATTCAGTAACAAGACAATCAACTTAGAAATTCACGTACTGAATGTAACGCCGGTTAAATTTGTCAATTCACATTACTGGTTTGCCTTGACAGGAAATTGCACCTGATGAGTGTTGCGTGGCATCGTGTTCGTCATCTGTCACAGCACTCGCCATACTATTAACATCATCAGTGTCATCGTGATCCAAACCAACACATTCAGGGCTGGCCATAAATGCACACCCATGCTCTGTGAGAGAACAGAAAAATGCGAAAGTCTTGAGAAAAACTTCTCGCTTTGCATTATCATCAAATGGAAGGAACGGAGGAGCAATGAGCTCTGCAATATGCGAGCGATTTGTATACGAGTGAGTAGTATTGAAAATTTTATCTGAGCGTGCGGAACATGTTTTAAGTCCTTTGCCTGCAATGAAAAGCAGTCAGCAAATTTTGATTCGAAAAAACTTCAGACTTACAAGATGTTGAGAGTTTTTTACAACGTACTGGCTGACCCATATTGTCATGGAGCAAAAAACATTGGACACCCTTTAGGCCACCATGACCATCACCGAGTGAGTACTGGAAGTTGAATTGAGGGAGGTCAAACTCCATTGAATCAAAGTTGTGAGTAACGGTAAAGACATGGGCAACTGCATTGCCCTTCAATGAGCCTGTTTGAGGGTACTCGACGATGGCACCTGGTGGGTGATTGATGATGGCATGAACGGTTGATTGTCGATTGATTCGGTGAGCACCAGCTGATATTTCGTCTGGTGTGAAGGAGTGTGCAGGAGGGGGAATATATTGGGCTGCAAGGATTGCAGAGCATGGATCCGGTGCAGACAATGGGAGAGATATAGTAGATGTGTCTGGGGAAGAGTAAGATGACGGAGGTGGAGATGAAGTTTGTGAGTGATCACTGAGATCACGAGGAGACAACCCAGCATCGTCTAGAATGGACTGAGCAAATTCAAGGGCATTAAGTTGAGCAGAGGATAATTCCATGGTATAGAATTTTCGGCAAGCACCAAAGACATCGTAGATATAGACAAGTCTAACATTTGACAATAATGTTGAATCGCGATCGGTGAGGTAGTGGATGACGAGTGGCTTGCCTTATTTGGATCAGTTGCGTTAAGTCGCTACACTGGTTGCTCTCCTCCGTCACCCACTCAATGCATAAAGACCTGTTCTATGACCTATTTGCTCTAGATTTTCTTTGCGATCACACACTAGAGGTGATACAGTGTCACTTTGGCCATATCACGGACCTCTGATTCTCTTTTTCAGTACAGTTGAACCACAAATTTTCATGCACTCATGAACTTTACAGGTCTTTACAGGTCTCCGATTGGCTTGTGATATTGCAGTTAACAAATCTCCATGTCGGACATGTCAAATGCGTCAAGATAGGACTAGTTATTCGCCACGGAGGCTTTCTTGTATGTCTTTTTTTTTTTTTCAGACGGTGTTTGCTTTCTGAACCTCCCTCAGCTATTGGCCATACCTACAGCTTAGTGTGCGCTTGGCACCTGAAAAATCGAACGATGGCAAGAGATTTTTCGGCCATCGAATGTCTACCGAATTCTCGCTTGTTCAGGAGGTGAGTTACAATCTTTGCAAGAACATATTGCAGTACTGACAAGATATATAAACGAGCTAACTTTCAAGCTTTTGCCAGCAACTTCCCTGCTATCAGTATTTCCCCATCACCAGCTATTACCATGCCCGCTCGAAACAGTTTTTATGCAACATGTTGTGCTGCTCAACGTAGTAGCACCGAGCTTATAATTTACTCCCACGATGCTAACCAATGTGTTGAGATTGCTTAGTGCATTGCCCTTTTGCCTCTGTTTCTCACATACATGCTTACTTGTCATTATCTAGTCCGATGTCCAGAGGCTGCCGCATTGTACCAAGTGGGATCGCAGCATACTTAATGCGGCGGCGCTGTTTTTGGGAGTGTTTTTGTGGCCTTACACATGACCATCCGACTCCAGTACGATTCGTCACTTCAGCGATTGGTCACACAAGGGCCGTTTGTCACTTTCGAGATCACCGGTGCAGATTTTCTAGTATGTTCATCATTTTTGCTGTTCTTGCTACTTACTTCATTATTTTCAGTCAACCTTAATGAGACGCGTCATACAGCATTGCTCGAATCATCATATGATGATTTCCCAACACACGGTAAAATTTTCACTCCATGCAGAAGACGAAATCTCATCCTCCGTCCCTAGTTCAAGGAGACGTTCCTAATATTTCACTGCTACTTACTGCATTTCGGACTACCATTAACAGTCTACCTTTTGGCCATGCTGAGATTGCACCATACTTCGTCAATTATCTTGGCTCACACTCGTCAATGCACCCGCAGCCACCTGTCATGACGCAAAACCAATTACCATTCTTCATGCGCGAAGTGGTAGGAAACCGTCGTCGTTCTGGTATGAAAAATCTATATTTTTTCAGTTTTATACTACTTACAGTAACACGCACAGCAGTTATCGCAAAAGATATCTTACTTGGCCGCGCACGACAACCAAGAAGACACGTCACCAGTGGAGCACTGCCTCAGCCTCTGCATACACCCCTCTCAGTCTCGAGAATCGAGCAAAGCCATATCCACGCGCTCGCAGCTGGCATGGGTATCAGTCGCTATGATGCAATGGGACTTACTGAAGAATGTGACAGTTGTGGTAAGTGGTTCATGGCGAGTGCATTGAGAGGGCACATTGTGGGGGGATGTAGCGAGAGATAGCGCGTTATATACTACATTTTTGGGACCGAGGGAGCCGAGAAAGGTTTTTGTTATCGTAGTTTTCGAGGTCCTTTGTGAAGTACGAGATGGTTCGGTGTTTGTTGATGTTCGGACTTTTTGCAGAGGGAGTTGAGGGAACCGAGCTAGCTCGGAGTCATAACAGGGTGCTCAACACTCATCTACCTACGCTCGGACAGAATCCATATTTCGCTTGCTATTTTCCTCACTGTTATAATCACCGCATACATAAATCTAATGTGTTACCGTTTATTGATTCTAGCTGCTCTGTCATGACGAGATCTATCAATTTTTGACTTCTCTTATTCTTTAACCTTCTTACCGTTATCTAGATTATCCTGCTTCATTAGTAGTCAGAAGTTCTGTCCCAAAAATGTCCAAGTTGTGATACCGACTGTAACCGCTGAATCTGAAGAGTAAGTACATCATTAGATACAAATGGTGTTTGGCGACGGCACAGACTCTATTCTGAATCTCCTCGATGACGAATTTTGATACGCGTTAACGAATGAGAATTGTCCTCCGGAGAAGCTCGCAGAGATGAACGAAGCAGAACCAAGAGAACGACTGATGCATATTGGAAGGACCCTCGTGCGAAGATTACGAAAGATGGCTCATACTGCTAGCACTCTCCGGTATTATCTGAACAACTTGAAGTTCGATACAGAAGGACCGCGGAAAGAATGACTGGCATTGCCTGCACGTTCAACGCTGGACGAGGGATTCTGTGGGTAGGTAAAGATTGGACAACCGGTATGGCCAGGGACTTGCTTGCCAGTGCATCCCAAATTCTTCGAGGAGACTTGGAAGTCGTGGATCTGACTCACCTTAGGCTAAAAAACTTTTGGCACTGATGACCTCGGTCCTCAAGTCACATCCGAGAGGTACACCACTATATCTGAACGAAAGGATACTATTATATACTCACTTCACAGACCAAGGGACAAGCATGCCCCAACAGCCCCCAACCTGAATTATATATGAAGTTTTGGTTGCTTGCAGGTGAGTTACAATCATAATTTGATATGTCTGACTTTGAAAACGAAATAGCATCATAGAGCTCTGAGGCTCCTAGGCGACGCGTACCACTAGTACTGTTGCGTGGCAGCACGATAGCCGCAACTTGGTATCTCACTTTTGGAAAAAGTTGGGTCGTGGCAGACCGCATCATAGATCGCGTTCAGGTCTGACCAGCGCACTGGACACTATCATGAGTCAAGAGCTCGCCACGTCTTGTGAGTCTATTCCCGCTGGCATCGATACGAGCCAAACCTGTCCTTCCAGCTGGAAAGGTGAGGATCGATTGGGACTGGGACTTGAACGAGCTGCAGCAAGGAGCGCGAGAATATGGATGCATTTTTGCCATATATATCACCAAGTGAGATTGAACTCTTGTGCACACACTCGGATTGTGAATCAGTTAAAAGATCCGAAGATAGCCCTGACTCGAGTTGCGATGGTTCTACTTATCTTTTTGGCAGATATTGGGTTTCCGAGATGCCGCTCTCCAGCTCTGAGAGGTTTAGAAAGGTTCGGGTGACGTAGCTAGGTGTGTCACTTTGACCATCTTACTTGTCGTCTTGTAACATTTGCAAACTTCTTCTATTAGCCTGACGAGCATTTTGGTGCTAACACTCTAGGTATCGCCGCATGTCTCCAGACAAAAGTAATAACCCATACATAAAACCCGTCGTCCCGCCTTCATCGGTCAGTCTATGTTCAAATCTACCTGGTTTTTCAATGGAGGAAATATCACTAATATTATTAATTATATGTGGCACCTGCAGAATGAACCGACTCCGGCAGCCACATGGGTGGACCACCTTCCTTCAAACATACGTCCTTACTTGTATCTCGCACGAGTCCACAGACCCTCCTCAATACTTTTGTTGTTCTATCCGTGCGGTGAGTGTCTTCGCGATGAAGTTCTTTTTTCGGTTATCGAGGGAATGACTTAGCATGGTCGGTCACCATGACCTGTTATGCGCTCAGTGCGCCGATGAGTACACTGTGGACCTACCTTGGATTTTTCCTTGTAGCATCTCAAGTATTCTGTGCCGCTGGATGTATAATTGATGACATGTGGGACAAAGATATCGACGCTGCTACTTGTGAGCTTTCTATCATTCAGTTCATTAACAAATCTTTTTTGACGCCTTCACTTGAAGCACGGACACGTATGAGACCCTTGGTTGCGGGCGACCTCTCAATGTTCCAGGCGTTTGTGTTCCTGATCTTGCAGTTAACCCTTGGCATCTGGCTGTTCATGCAGTTAAATGACTACAGGTGAGTTATCTTACATTCCTTGATTATTTCACTGATTGTATCATCATTCCTCGCACTCCTCATTAGCTTTGTTCTTGGACTCTCCTCTCTGGTTTTAGTTGTGTTGTATCCTACAATGAAGCGGGTTATCTACTGGCCACAAGCTGTGCTTGGTAAGTTGCTACCCATCTCCACCACGAACACTAATGGTTATTGAATGCTAGGCATGTGCTTCAGCTGGGGGTCATTTTTGGGAACAGCTTCTGTCGCTGGAACAGTCGACTGGCATATATATATCCCCCTATATATGGGGGGTGTATGCTGGACCATCGTGTACGATACTTGCTACGCCCGTCAAGTGAATCAATCTTTGTACCTTCTATTCTCGCCAGCTGAATCAATCGAAACTAGGACAGAGATGAAGACATCATGAATGGCGTCCACTCGACAGCGGTTGTTTTCGGGGACCAGATCCGGCCCATTCTCTTCATGTTCTCCGTCATCATTTGTTCTTTGGTGTCGTACGCCGGGGTCCTCAACGGAAATGGCGTCCCATTCTTCGTTGGTGTGGCCCTTGGTGCATCTTACTTTGTCCGATTCTTCGCCCGGATCGACTTCGATAACAAGGAGAGTTGTGATGATTGTCTCATCAACAATACTTGGTTTGGTTTCTGGATCTGGGCGGGAGCTATGGCCGACTATGTTGTGAAGATGCAGTAGGAAGGCTATGACTTTGATGCCTGACGCTCGATCTTAACGTATCATAGTGATATTGCGCAAACCCTCTTTCCCTCTTTTATTTAATGTTTCTTTCACACCACACCCTGATATATGTCTGTGCTCCTCAGGAACGAATGGGAACGTCCTCTGGAACACATGGGTGGAGCCCGCAAGTTTGATAGGTTCAAATCTGTGAGTCCACAAATCGACAACAAATCCGTGTAGTGCACATCATGCTGATTTTCAGTGCTGGCTCCTTCTGGACAATGACGGCACTCAGTCACTCAGCGAGTGAGTCTGCGGGCTCTCGTATTCCACTGATACACATCTACCGCATCCAAAAACCTTGCCCGCACCACCCACAAGTTCCAACCAAGTTCTAACTCGTCACTCTACACCAGATATTTCATCTCTCCAATTGTGCATATAAAGCTGGCATCACCGAGTCAAAATGCTCGTATGCTCACTCATGCTTACAATAATTTCTTTTCACCCGCTCGACCATTGTTCCCATCTCCAAGATCGCTGCTTCAGGCTCGCGCGACACTTGAACGGCAGTGACGAGCACCTGATCGGTGGTAGTCAAGCAGGGCGGCCCACCATCAAGCAAAGAATATGAAGATGAGACCTGATGGGTCGGAATAGTTCTAGTCTTGAGGGAGGAATAGGGACCATGGCTACAATATTTAATATTATAGCGCAATTGTTTGATGATAAGTCGCGCACTGTGCAAACGTTCCCACGCACTTTCACGACTCGGACCGGGACGAGTGTAATAGTAACTGCCACCTTGCAAAGGCTTCAAATTTCAAACTTGGAATGAACAGTTCCGACGACGTCCTTAGGTAAAACGATGGCCGTCCATCTATTTGGATCATGTCGAGGAAGGCTTCCAAGTGCAGGTCTGCGTGCCATCATATATTCCCGACTCGCATCTACCATGCCCCAGTATCCATTCCCGCACCACCCACGACCAACTCCGCACCAAATATTCCACCTCTCCCGCAGCGCATCTCAAGCTGACATCAAGTCAAGATGTTTGTATACTCGCTCATACTCACACTAACTTCTGATCGGCATCTCCAGACTATGAACTCGTCCGAGAACACCATCCCGATTCTGCCCATGCGCGACATATCCCTGCTTCAGAACGACACTCCCGCTTTCAATCCATCACTGCTGCATATGAGGCTCTTACTGGGAAATCTCGCTTCCAGCTTGGTTCGGGGCTCCGCGGCAGTCCGTCCGATTTTGAGATGTTTGAAGAGTTGAGACGGCGGAGACGCGCACGTCACAGGAGTGCGGGTATGGACTTTGACCACAACCATCCATTTGGCTTCGCGAGTGGAACGCCTGGGAGGGAATGGACTGCGAGGCCCGATGAGAGATGGAAGGACTGGTCAATAATATTCGTGGGCACTGCGGTATGTCGTCTGTTCCAATCAGTCTTTCATGGTTCCTTTATATGTTGATCATTTCTATGAAGTGTTTCATTATTGGCATCGCTCCTATATTTTTCAGTCATGGGTCCGATAAGCGTCACTTGAGTGCGGTCCAAAGCCTGGCCCAAGCTCGCAGTGAAGCTCAGGAGTACGGGATGGAGCGGCGAAGGGAAATTAGACGGCGCGTGCGAGAATACCAGTTGGAGCAAGAGGAGCGCGATGCGCGTCGTAGCTGTGACCACAAGGCTGAGAGAAATTAGTCAAGTCACTGCCATTGCTGTCGCGAACATTGAACATAGACAAAATCTGACTGTGTTTCTACTGTTTATTCTTCATTATCATTCACATCAATAAATGCAGGCGACGTCAATTTATTCTCATTGCTGATAGTCAAGGAGCATCCCAGCTCTGTGGAAGTCTTATATCACGGTAAGTACCAGAGTTCTTGTCACTATTGATGCACATCTGGTTCTGAAATATTTGTAGTTGAACCCGTAATAAACATGACGCCGATCAAGCACGCACATCGCTCGTCTGTGGTCGAATCGACAGGTGAGGGCTAGAAGTGATTCTATGCCCTGATTATGACAATTATTCGAGTCAGAAAGAACCACTGTTTTCCTCTACATAGCTTGGTGACCTATGTAGATGTGCGCCTCAAGTTGGCCAACATGTACATCATATCCCGCTCAATGGTCCGCTACTCGGAGGGTTTCGGCAAATCGTTTGTGGGCTCGGAACGTCAATTACCAATTCGTTTGAATTTGTGCAACCACTCGCTATGGATGGAGGACAGGAAATTCCATCCACCTGGAATACAAAAAATGCGTTCCAGAATCCCTGAAATTCATCATTATTGTAAGACTCAAAATTCTCTTCTATCATAGTGCTCATATGTCAAGTGCACATTCAATAATGGAAGTGTAAGCTCGCAGCGGGTAAACGTTCGTGATGCGGAGCCCGCACCCGTTGATTAGGATCTCCCACTCATGCTATGTGATCTTGAGTAACACAAGTTAAAACTAGTTGGGCACGTACCAAGGACCTCTCGCAACCGTTCATCAGGCTCAGCATGTGCACCGAGAATGCATTGACTGGTCTGGACGCTGAACCAAAGTGCGATGGAACACAATAGTTGGGGCGTTTATCATTGCCGTCCAGTAAGAATGATTTGGCACTCGTTGTGGCAGTTGAGTCTACGTTCGGGACAACTACCATTTCGACGATGAGTATTTTGGACTAAAAACATGTCAAATTAAGCACATTAATATGTTGATCCGACTAATTACCTTGGGGCCTAGTGCGCGAGCTAAGTTGCTTAATATTGCCGCCTGAGGTAAAGTCAGTCATGTCACTCAAGTAGGATGCTCACCACTGACCGCTTCTTTGTCAGGCCAATCATGCCTTTGGTACATAAACACTAATGTGAGCAAAATGAGCGCTGAAGGGGATCAGCACTCACAGTATATGACGCAAAATGAAACTATACTCGTTTCCGATCCGTGGTTGAGACTTGAAAAGGTCATGGACTTCCACCTTGAGTGTACCACTTTCTATATCACGAGGGCGGCGTGCGTTCATGATCGAACTTGTCAGTGCGACAACATTGTCCATGTCTTGCACGATCGCTTGGAAGGATGGATGCCTGCCATGATTCAGGAATGTGAGGAATATGGCTTTCACAACTTACGCGTCTAGGACGGCCGTAACTAGACCGCCCTGACCGCCTCCACAATCAACGATGATGGGTGTTTCCAGTTGCTTCCATGGATAGTCTGCCACAATACTCAGAGTAGACACGTCACCGATAACCTAGACAGGTAAAATTTCCGGTAAGCAATGTTTAAACCTCACAGAAATACTGACTTGAAAATGACCCGCCCGTGGAATAAGGGTCTGTGGATTCTGCTCGATCCAGGAGAATAGCGGTAAGGGAGTGTTGAATGCGATCTGGAAAGCAGTCTGCGCTGGAGATCGCGAGAGTTTCCAATCCGATTCCGTTACCCAGCGTGGCATGGCTCCGATTATTGACAAAAGTCCAGGCGTGCTACTTGACTTAGCCTGTTGACAGGGGCCAGTACGGTGAAAACGTACGAAAGGTTCAGTTTCCGACCCGCGCGACCTTTGATGAAAGCGCGAGAGCATCTGTTCAAAGCAAATGAGGAATCGCGAGTCTCTCGCACCCAACCGTTGGCTGCACAGCAGCGGAGAATGGGAACGAGCTTTTGAGAATCAAGTTCAAATGTCGAGGCCAGTTCAGCGGCTGGGATACCTTCGGAGGGATCTGACAAGTCAGCAAGGTAGTCAATGATACTGGTCTTGATGAGGGTGTCGATGGAGGCAGCGCCATACGCTGAGTGTTTCTCATCCATACGCTTATCCAAAGGCGGCTGGATAAGGTTCCTTAGTTCTCCCTAAACGAGGCGCTCAGAAGTCTCAAATGTAGGACTTGGTAATAACTAACAAGGCATGCTGGAGAATGATTCATGAAGGTTAGGCGTCGGTGGGCCTAAAACACAGCGGCTTACCCAGAGAGAGGCGGCGAGCATTAAACAACGCAGTGCTGGGTAGGTATGTCATTGGGTCATCCAACGGGTGGTCTACTGAGCTGTGCTGACTCAGGGGAGGAAGCTGAGAGTTATCCATCTCCTTGCGAAGGGTGTCAAGTGCAATGTTCAAACATGCTTGGAGACGATCAAGTTCTGCGTGGGCCATGGTGCTGCTTGTGTGCAAGATACCACACCCTGTTGTCTTCCTTTAAATATGTCAAATTTGGGTATCATTCAGTCCCCAGTGTGTTGGTGCCACAAGTTTGCCGCTTTGACGTGGCAAATGGAGCGTCCAAACTGCCCTGCTGAAGCTCGAGAGTAAGCATATGCGCTTTTAATGGGGAATGCTGGTGGGAAAGCCAGTACCTCTATTGATGCTGGCACCAGCGCTTCTTCTGCCGCAGATGGTTGTTCAATACCATGAGGAAGGGCACTTGATGTGTTTTTGGATTATCCGTGGAAGTTCGGGAGGGAAAGACTTGAAGTGATTCAATACATTCAATGGCATGTTTGTGCTTGTAATTGGGCCAGGTGAAATTGATGCGCCCGTGAATCGTGATTAATGCCGCAGATGGCTGTTCAAGACCATGGGGAAGGGCACTTGATGGATGTTTGGATTTTCCGTGGTTCGAGGGAAAGACTTGAAGTGATTCAATACCGTCAAGCTGGCATGTTTGTGCTTGTAATTCACTATAAAGTTTGATGTTTGGCAGATCGAAGTCCAGACCACATTGAGAACAGTCCATCATTGATGTTATCTTATCTTTTGGACTTGAGTTTGGGCTCACGGCGGGAATGAGAGACTGGAACTTCCTAGTTTTCTATTTTCTTCTCAGTTTGTCGATAATGCCTGTCAACCCTCAGATACTCGGTAAATTGGAACATTCTCAGAAGGTACTTGAGACACCGCCATTGGAACATCCAGCTCCTCCTGCTAAACTCCCATCTCGCAATCCAACCCGCTCTTTCTGGATCGATTCCTCCCCGGACGCAAATCCACTCGCTGGTGAAGGCAGCCAAGATCCTCTACCTAGCGAGGCAGACATTTGCATCATCGGTGCTGGTATCACTGGCGTTGGCATCGCGTACCACCTTATCGAACTCTTGAATGACGCCTTTCTTTCTGTCAGGCGCCCGCTAAGGATCGTGATACTCGAGGCGAGAGATTTTTGTCAGTCTTTCCCATGCTTGTTGTAAGTTTTTCGTACAGTACTGACTCGTTTCAGGCTCAGGAGCGACTGGTGCGTAGGAGCCTATGTGTTTCTTTAATTCCTCATGCGGAGAAAATTGCTTGTAGGAAGGAATGGTGGACATCTTACACCGGCCGCTTTCCTCGAGTTTGCTCAACGCCAGGCATTATTCGATACAGTCGAGGCAATTAAGTCATATAAACTCGAACAATACACCGCTTCTCTGCTCGTAAAAATCATAGAGGAGAACGGTTGGGCAAGCGACCTCGACCTCGTAGAAGGCGGTCACATAAACCTCTTATTCACAGAGAAGGAAGCAACAAGCGCGCACAAGGACTTCAATATGGCACGTCAAGCGCAGCTCAATCTAGATCGTGTGGAGTGGCTCTCACAGGAGGAAGTCAAGGAGGTGCTTGTTCTCGCTAGTCATCTCTATACCCTGATTCAAATGGTCTCATTTCCAGGAATATGGAGCTCCTTACCCAGGATTTCGCGAGCCGGGAAATAATGTCTGGCCACTGAAACTCGTCACGAAGCTGTACCAACATGCTCAAGCACACGCTGGGAAATACGCCTCCCTAAGCTTGCACACTCGAACGCCGGTGACTGCAGTCACGCATGAAACAACCGATAATTCTTCCACTTACACAGTTGTGACAAACCGGGGTAGTATATCATGCTCCCGTGTTGTTCATGCCACGAATGCGTACGCCTCCTATCTCCTTCCCTTTCTTGCAGGTCCAGATGGAATTATACCGACTCGAGGACAAGTAATGGCAACCCGTGCTTCTGTCGGTTCAGATCAAATCAAAAAACCTAGCTGGAGTGGAAACGAAGTGAGCCACACCACCCCAGCATGTCCTGTCGTGACCAATATCTCTTTTAGGGGTTCGCCTACTGGTTCCCTCGACCTGTGAAGGACGACACCGAAAACCCGTTGATCATCATCGGTGGTGGCCGGGAAGCTGTGGCACCTAGTTACGAACTATACGTGGACGATGACTCTGAAACGCATCCTCTCGTTGGGAAAGCGCTTCGCGAGTTCTTGCCATCTGTGTTCGAAAGTAAATATGACCCTGATTCGGAGCCTGAGATGGAATGGGTAGGTACTCTTTTTACGTGTGTGAGGACATCGCTGACGAAGGTTTAGTCTGGCATCATGGGCTACACGAAGATGGGGGACCCGTTTGTGCGTCCATGCAACTCTTGCAACTACTGCCGTTGATGTGTCCCTCGCCAGGTTGGTCCCGTAGCAGATTTATTCATAGCCAATCCAGACGGAGACTTGTACAAGAAACAGTACATCGCCGCAGGATATACTGGTCATGGAATGCCGCGCGCATTTGGATGGTAAGTCTTATATTGTGTAGCTGAACCATCTCTGGCTCAATTCATGCATGATGTGGTTGCCAGTGCCGAAGTCATCGCGCAAATGATTCTTGCTGAGATTTCTGGTAAAGAGTGGAAGGAGCCTGATTGGCTTCCGCAGCGTTATCTGACATGGAATAGACGGATCGAGTAAAATCTTGCGAAGCACGACATTGGGAATGTGGAAAGACTAGATATGCTCTTGATCAATAGACCATCTCGAGATACCCACTATCAAGGTTATGTAACACATGAAGATGCAGAATACAGAATCGGAGCCTCGAGCTGAGTGGGCAGCACCAAAAATCTCTGCCAGCCAATGATTGACAAGAAGGACAAGATTCTCCATCGCTGGAGTAGTCAGTGGCTTTCACCCTGTAAAAGTGATCCCCCCTAATAGAACTGGACGTGTTAAGCATGTCAGTCATCTGCCTCTTCTACACGAGGCTTTGTATGCAGATCTAGGTGTATCTTTCGTCTCAAGATATGAATTGAAAGCTGGGGATCTTTGAATTTGGAATATGCATGACGGACGAGAAACTCTAAACCAGATTTTGCTGATTAGCATTACTGATGCACTAGAGCGCATGAGTTTGCCAGAGTGAACCTATTTATCTGTAGTGGTGGGACAAGATTCGCCATGCCACCGTCATCCTGTCATGATTCAATTCGCCAAAAAGGTATATCACCTTGCAACGTTTAAATTTCAGAGTCACCTTCGTAGCTCATTGCTCTACGACCGATGCTCAGTCCCAAACATGTACTTGACATGACCTGACCAAGAGGAGCGTGCATACTACGCGTTCGGCACCTGAGCTACGCCACTTCACTCATGCTACGTCTGCATCACTCAATTTTGCGAAACTTTCCTTGCATCCAGATGCGATACATCTTCAATTGCCGTTTCCGATTAACCAGAAGCCGGCGGTCGACACCGAGTTGTTCTATTGTGAACAGAGGGTGTGGTAGACAGTGGGCTAGAGGATGAATGAGGTTGTGGTGTACGTCAGAGGATGAACCTGGAGAGGGCAAGTTGAGGATATCGGATCCTGAGTTAGGGGTGTCCGCTGGCGTGTGTGACGAGGGACTGGCAGTTTGTGATGGTGCGGGTAGTGATGTTGACTCGTTATCTTCATCTTCGTCTACAACTTCTGTCATCGTTGATGATTTCTGAGCGGGCGAGGCGCGGGATCCGGTGAAGATCAGTGCAAGCTCGTCTGAATACAGTAACAGAATTCAGAAACTCGGTTGATTGAATTTTGTTGGCGACGTACCAAGTTCGAAGAAATAGACTCGTGTCTTGTCACCCCGGATGTAAAAATTATCTTCGAGGAGACGACCGGATTTGAATCGCAGCTGCGTGAGATCATGTCTACCATAGTCACGGAATAATACAAGTCCGCCAGGCTTGAGCATCTAATGGCAGGTGATGAAGTGACCGTCCAAGTGAAGACATTCAAATACCTTGTGAATGTTAGCGATAGCTTTACCCCATTCATCCGGATGGAGCGCACTGAGCACAAAGACCAGGATTATGATGTCTACAGTCCCGGGCTCTACTCCTGGTGGTAGTGTGTCCAGTGAGGATAGATCCCAAACAGCTGCCTCTATCTTGCCAACAGACGGGGAGCCATAGAGGGCATTTGTCTGCTCATGGGCTGAGCCGAAGACACGAGGATAGTTAACCTGTGCATACCTGTACTAATTTTACTGCATGGGTTGAGTAATCGTAGGCGCGGATGATAAGATTTGGATTTTGATTCGCCGTTAGGAGCGGAAATGCAGCGTTGCCGGCGCCTAGACGAGGCTTAGGTATGTTTCATCAAAGATGATATTTGAAACTCACCGCATCCTATCTCGCAAATGGTTACATTTCCCGCCTGACTACATAAGAGAAATCATTAATGAGGTACAATTACTTACATTCGGTTCTGCCGCTGCCAGCAGCTCTGGAAACTCAAGATGTAACCTTCAGCTAAAAAGGTGAGAGTATTACTAAGGACAGAAAGAGTGATGCCCACCATTTTCTATTTCGAAAGAAATTGTCAGCATTCGTCTTGTAAAAATTGTCCCTGTCGATCGAAAACGTCAGAGCGAATGAGGCATGACAAACGAAACTTGCGAACCAATATTTTGCGGGTTTTGCATTATAATTCTTCTTGTCATCATCAGGTACTGGAACAAGACGTTGCCTCGCCAATGATGCATTTATCGTTTCAGTTTGATCTTCAGGGGGCGGAACATGGTCCCAAGCGTTCTGGGTCCATACATCAGAGTCTTGCGTAAGAAATCTATATGTTTGATGACTCATATCAGCTATTTTCTACGTTGATCTTTCTCATGGTTACCTGGATCCAAAGGGGGGTTTATCAGCGTTGATGTCGTGCACCGATGAGCTTAGCTTCGGTGTGCGCGCTGGTTTGGTTTCCAGTGGAGAGGTCATGCGGAGTACACAGCACTGGTCGAGATTCTGATGGTGAAAGGAATGTTTTTGTCCCAACACAGCACGCTCTGGCGCAGATTATACCTATGTGATCAGAGAAAATGATCAGTAAACGTGGACTGGTCACTGGCAACTGCAATGAGTGAGTTTAGCTCCGGATGTAACCGAAATCCGATGCTGATTATTGGCTTGGCTTCCCTGTCCGTGACAGTCTCGTCTTTGCTACTCGTCCAACGCTGGGAGCCAATTTTTCTGATAGCATAGAAAATCGTGTCCTGTCACTGTTTCTGGCGTCCACCACCATCAATATTTGCATCTGATTGGTCTCCAGGTAGTATTGGACTGCTGCGCAGCCGTAGGTCCTGATCAACTTGGCCAACGTTCCCAATTCGATAATTATGTCTGCCCTCCAGCCCAACGACCGTCCTCCTCCACCCGGTGACGAGGATCTCCAGCATCTTTATGATGAAGTTTGGCGGATCTTTGGCGAGGAAACAGCTTCCCCAACCGAGCGCTCGCCAACAAGTGCGGTTTCTGCTCATGCACGCGAGCCCTACTCCAATGGTTCGTTCCACGACGCTAACGCGACTATATCTCCTTCGTCTTCAATCCGAAACGCCGTGCATCGTCCTCCTAGTTCGTTATATATCCACTCGCGTTATGAGCACGTAACCTGACTATGGTATACAGTACCTGTGCCCCAGCGGCCGCATTCTCCTGAAATACGCTCACAACCTGATACTGCGACCTCTCCTACACAGAGGAGATTGAGACCACTTCCGTTGCCTCCAGGTGCTTCTTTGGGTCCTCAGCCTCATGATCAACCACAAGTTGCAAGTACTTCACGCCCTGGGACGGCTGGAGTTGATGGGTATGTCATTACCTATTAAATTCCATTCGAAAAGTTTTCATCACACACGCAGGCGTCGTCAGCTTCCCCAGGCTCCTACAGTGCAACCCAATGGCTACAATGGCAGTCGCCCATCCACAGGTTCTGCAACATCCCCAACCTCATCTACAAGTAAACCAGCCGTTACTGGCTTTCATGCCGACGGGCTGCCAAATATACATAAAGCTGTCCCTGCTGTCCCCTCGCACACCAGTGGAGCGTCTGTTAATGGTGTGGATGGGTACCGTTTGCAACAGATAGCAGCCTCGATGTGCAAAACTACTGTGTCACCGTTGCGCCTAAAACATCTCCTCGACCTCCTGGCGCTTCGCCCCCGAACATTCCAGGTCACAGCAATATATTTGATGACTTTTCGATTGACCATGGTTCAGACGATACGAAGAACCGCCCATCTCATCGCCCTCAACAATCTTCGGAACAATTTCGTCCTGCGGATGCCTACCCACAGCATCATGCGCGATTACATCCAAATGATGGCATAAATGGTCCTGCACCATCTGCTCGGGTAAATGATTTGCGTCATCGCCCTTCATCATCATCAGACTATATCCCTAATTGTAAGTCCGCCCCAAAACGAGAAACTTTGATCGCTGACTCACCCCGTATCTGCAGATCATCCAGACGCTGACCCCAAACTAGGACGTGCAATTTCTGCAGGCTCTACCGCATCTTCGTTGGTAGCAGACTCCTTGGGTCGCAATGTTTCAGTAACGACAACCGCCACAAGCTACACTGATACCGATGGTTCAACTGCTAAAGTTGGGCCAGCGATACTGAGCAGGGAAGTGTCCTACGGGTTTCCATCAGCAGGCCCATCGGCACTTAAATATAGTCATGGTCATTCAGACTCTGGCAGTGGCGGCTTCCAAGGTGGAAGTATGGACTCGTTAGCGCGTGCCCGTCCGAGCGTGTATAGCGGCACACCTGGACCCCCGCTTGGCGACCAGGAAGAGGAAGATGATGATGATTACTTTGACTCTGAGAGTGATGATCCAGACCCGGACAGATTTGTTAACTTTAGCTTGCTATCGCACTTGGCTGTCCGCTTGCGTGACAAGGTGCCCCGCAGTACGCATGTGAAAAGCAGCATCCCTTACCCTCGTGCATTCACCGGCAAGGACATCGTCGTAAGTCCGTTGCTAGAATTCTGTGACGAGACTTGACGCTATGCCGCGGTTTCAGTCCACCATTCAAAGCCAAATTCAACGTGAACTGCTGATCAATCATGGTGTTTCAACCACCGATCGCCGTGCCGCACTCCAGGTCGCTCGGAGTTTACAACAGCAATTGTTTTTCTACGAAGTTGAGTGGGGTCAGAAACTACTGCAAGATGGTGTCGAGGACGTGTATATGTTCCTGGATGATCTCGAGGGCAATTCCGAGGCTCATCGAGAAAGGGAAGAGCTGCCAACAGCTGTCATCACTTCACTCACTCGGTGTTATGCATCAAGTTGCAGTGAGGACGACCCATGTTATTCGTTTGCTTGTCCACGTCGAGTAAGTTCCTGTGATTCCGTAGTCGCGAGTTTGACCTAAGTTTTCTGTAGCAAGCTGGCCGAATTGTCGATTTAGGTCCCGTAGCCGAGCCAGAAGTACACCACGTAAGTCACCGTTCACGTTTGATTGATTGAATTGACATCGAACATTTTTTCCACAACAGCAAACTGAAGATTGGTTGAGTACCGTTGATCCTGGCATCCTTCACACCCTTCCAGAAAGTGAAGTTCATCGTCAAACGTGAGTTGTCTTGGTGAACTTTTTTTTTTTTTTTGGCGCTGTACTAAAGATCACACTAGAATTATCTATAAAACTATCACTCAGGAAGAACAATACGTCCAAGACCTGGACACCGTGGAGGCGGTTGGTGCCTTGTAGTACTTGATAGTTCCGACCCACCTAATTTCTTCGTTGTAGCTGTTCATTCAGCCACTGCTGAAAGCAAGTCCTCCTGTCATGCCAGCTAACAAGTTAGACGAGTTTGTTGAAGATGTTTTCGGAAACATCCTGGATCTTCGGGAATGCAACAGGCGGCTGGTGGAAGCTATGTATGTTCGGCAGCGTGAGCAAGCACCGATCATCCAAAGAATCGGAGATGTATTCTTGGAGGCTGCGAGAGAGTTCCGGTTCGCATATCCGACATACGTCGGACATCTACCCCTCGCGGAAAAACGCTTCAAAGACGAGATCGAGTCCAATGCAGAACTTCGATTGTTCCTCGAGGTATGATATTTTGTCTGCAAATTAGGAGTCGTTGCTGGATTGTTTTGTAGGAATGCTCGCGACAATCCAAGCAACAGGAATCCCGCCGACTGGACTTGAAACACTTCTTATCCCGACCTTCTGAACATCTGCAGAAATACCCCATTGCACTGGAGGCGATCATGAAAGAGACAACTGAAGGCAACCCAGACGCGTACTACCTTGCAGAAGCCATTGAAGCCATCAGGAGTCTTCAGAACGTTGCACAGCTCCGGACGTTCCAGACTGCAATGGGCAAAGGTCCGACTGGAAAATGGGAGTGGCACGATATTGTAGCCAAGGATGTTCGAGAGAGCCTCAGCAAGGCTGAGGCTAAGCGCCAATCGTACGTTTGTCCTTTTTTGAGTTGTTATGAAATGCTCAACTTTGTGCAGCATTATATTTGAACTGATCAAAGGCGAGATGGCGTACGTCAGGGACCTAGAAAATATTGATTTGGTGTGTTGTCCTTTGCAAGTTGTCGGTCTCAACATCGTAGCTCATCCTCACTACCAAAGATTTATGTCCAGGCCCTGCGAGAAAGTGATCCTCCAGTCATTGGTCGTGAGAGACTGAATGGTTTTATTACCGACGTCTTTCACAACTTTGCTGAGCTCCACTCGCACCATCGGAAACTCCTGGATCAACTACATGAAATACAGCGTGATGAGCATCCATTAATCAAGAGTATCACAGCACCTATGTTTGACGCTGCTTTGAACTTCAGAGATGCATACATGGAGTACATCCCCAACTATCCTATCGCTGCCTATCGCATCGATGACGAGATGGCTAATAACATTGACTTCAAGACGTTTGTTGACGTGAGGCTTGTTCTCTTACTTCGCTTTGCATTACTAACTATCATGCAGCAATGTATACGGCATCCGGATGCTCACCGCCTGGACATGAAAAGTTTCATCAACCGACCTATCCCTCGATTATTGCGGTACGAACTGCTCTTGAAGGGCATAATGGACGAGACACCTTCTACTCACGAGGATCGTGAAGCGATCCCTCAGGTTTTGGAGATCATAAAGGCTTTAGGAAAGGAGACCGAGCCAGGAGTTCAATCAGCGAAACAGAAAGTTCAGCTTTGGTGCTATAACTCGAATTTGCAGTTCAAGCCCAACGAGTCTGTTGTAAGTCTCCAAGAATTTTGCTTGCAATCACATACTGAATGATCCTTGCAGGACATGGATCTTTTGAACGAAAACCGCTCTCTTATTCATGCTGGCAAGCTGCTGCGACAACCCGACACCGGCTTTGAATGGAACGGATGGACTGAGCTTTTCGTCTTACTGTTCGATAATTATTGTAAGTGTTCTAAGCCCCTTGTGTTGTATTGGAAACTTGACAGTCAAATTCAGTGGTCATGACCAAGACAAAAGAAAAAGATGGCGTGACAAAATACAATGTTAACCGGAGAGTGAGTGATTGTAAATCTGACATTGTATAATATCTCACTTGTAGCTTAGCCCATACCGCTGGACCTTCTTACTCTGGCCAACCTCACTGATCCTCCAACACAGCGCAGCACAAGCATTTTGCGTCTCGGCCTTGGTGGAGGGAATAGACATGTAGAAGGCGGACCCTCTCCGGGTGGCAGTGCTCCCGACACCGCTAACGACTCACGTCTTGTATATCCTTGTACCATTCACTATAACGGCAGGCTTGGTGGTCTGCATACCTTATTTACGGAGTCTCAGCAAGCACGAGCGGAGTGGAAGCAGAAGCTGGACGAGGCCATCGGCTTGCGCAAGGTTGTTCAAGAGTCAAACAAAGTCTTCGAGCTGGAGCCGCTCAGTACAGACACCTTCCTCGTGCCGTCCATATCTTCAGCTGCTGTACCATCTTGGAACCACGAGAATTCCCTCACAGGCAAGGTTACTTGCTCTGTTCCATTTAGTGAGCTCAAGACTTTTCCATTTTTCTATTTGTCTTACATTTTTTAAGCTACCGCTGATGGACGAGCATTGGTGGCTATTGGTTGTGCCGAAGGTGTTTGGATAGGCTTTAGACATGATTCAAGATGTTCGTGCAGTCGTGTTTGTTCTCTCTGCAGACTGACAAATACTACTTTAGCTATGCGTCGTGTATTACATCTGAAGATGGTGACACAGTGTGCAATGCTCGAGGATTTCGGAATGTTCCTTGTACTTGCGGACAAGGTATTTCCACCAGTGATCGCCTTCACAAGATACTAACCCGCAAATAGGCCCTCTTTGCATACCACATCGAGGCTCTCGTTCCATCATCCCCACAAAGCGCTCATACGTCTCAGACACCACAGAGGGTTAATGGGACAAGGGATGTTCACTTCTTTAGCGTTGGAAACCAAGGCGGACGAACGCTAGTCATTTACATGAAGAAGAAAGGGGTCAGTTTGTACGACATCCCAAGACAGCCTACTGACAGTGTGAACAGCTCGACAGCGTCTTCCGTGTCTTAGAACCAGTGGTGGAAAAAATCAATGAAAGGAGCAAGGCACCTGCGTCGTTCACTTCTCGCTTTGGTATACGGCCTGCGCGTTCAGAGTGGTTCCGACTGTACAGGGTACGCGGTTGTTAGTGGGTGAGGTTAACATGTTGATTTTTCGTTTGTAGGAGTTCTTCCTGCCCTCGGAATCTTTCGACCTGGTCTTCCTCAAAGCAAAGATCGCGATTCTTTGTACCAAAGGTTTCGAAATCATGGATCTAACTGAGTATGTCGCCTTACCACCTCACCATCCCATTCCTCTGTTTTAACCATGATTCAAGTTTCAAGAGTGTCACTATTCCACTGCGTGACGATGGCTATGAAAGACTGGCAAAACGCGGGGAATCCTGCCGACCATTGGGAATGTTCCGCGTAGACAATGAATTCCTTTTGTGTTACGATGGTCAGTCGTTTTGATTTGATTTTCATTCAGCGCTGATGGTAAGACATCAGAGTTCGGTATCTACGTCAACAAGCACGGCGCACCTAGTCGCAATACGGGCACCATTGAATGGGAGGGCACGGCTGAGCGCGTGGCAATTCACTGGCCTTACATACTCCTCTTTGACTCCCGCTTCATCGAAGTCAGGCACATGTCAACTGGTCTACTCGCGCAGATAGTTCCCGGAAATGAGATACGCTGTATTTGGGACGGTCGTGGCACCTGCGCCCCTCCATCGATTGGGTCGGAAAGCTTCCAACAGATGAACCTTGACCCCCGGATTCACTGTGTCATGGCTGCACCGGAGCCCGTTCAACACGGCGCGGTTGGGCGCCCTCGCTCAGTGGCTCAGCACGTATTTGAGCTGACACCTACAATGCCACTCTATCCACCTGGTGCACCAGGGTCACCCAACAATTCGACGTACTTCCAGCAGCAACCCGTTTCTCCCCCGCAGTCTCCCAACCTTCTCCCGATGACATCCTGGAGATGATTGCATCATACACAGGCACTCCTGATACTCGTCGCGCATTTATTTCTACACATGTACACCCTTGTGGATTTCTCCGTCTTTTTCATCTTGTTTTAGGAACTTACATAATTTGTACCAGTGCTCGTTCGCAATCTTCGCTATGTAGATCGTCCTGTCATTCTGGGCTTGAATCGATTTGGTGACATTATGGACAACCTGTCGGATGAATGGTGATCACAAGTCTAATCTATTTCACCTCCACAACACAACATCGAACCACACACTCATAGGGTTAGCCGGTCTCATGACAGCTGCTATCACGATACTGAGCTTGCGGAGGCGGCGAGCGCATTGATCTTACCCGATGGGATGTGTCCTTTCTGCCTCGCTCCCACCCAAAAGCTGTTCTGTTTTCCTCCAGGGTATGAAACTGATATCATTCCATCGCTGACCACGCCCAAGAAATCACATACCTGTGGTGGACAGTGCGCATGAGACAGGGCCTGGGCTAAGTACAAACAAGAAGCTCATTGAGGTCCAGTATCGCTCCAATTAAATACGAGCTTGCGCGACTGGCGCTGAGCACCCATGACACCCCCCGACTAGCATCTCCTCTGCACCAAATCCGGGGAATCTGAAAGGTTGTCACACTTGTTGTACTATCAGCGTCGTGCCTCAAGTTTCTATGCAACGATTGGATTTACACACCACTGGATGATCTATTCGGCATGCTCAGCCTTGACATGTATTAGTTTATCATGTTGAAGCTGAGGCTGATGTCACTTCTGGCAGACCCAACAAGCATATAGACCACAAGATTCAACACGCGCAGAACGTGGGCCACAGTCACTTGTGAAATCCGGTCGCACGCGCAGACGGAGTAGGAGTCAAGATCCTGTCGGCTGTCTTGAATATCGAAAAACTACTAGTAGCATAGAAGATAGAGTAAAACCCATGACATGTATTCGTATATTATAATGCCCGTTAAGATTATTATTCTATGAAATGTGTTACGGCTAAGGAAGGAATGAGGGCAATATATTCAGCTCGCTGCTCATTCGTCATGACCATTCCAGCGCCAAGAATCAGGTCCCCAAGGGGACAGTTTGACCGTCCCAAAAACGCTTTGACTTCTTCATGAGGCCATGCTTGTGAACCCGAAACTTCAAGTACGCGTAAATTGGGGAGTGATAAAGTATTGAACAGGCTAGGTAGTAGGGAGGTTGCGTAGATGTTAGCTTCGAGGATGCGCAAGGATTGAAGTGCAGTGTGTGTCAGCACCTGGGCCGAGCCGGCACCTGGTGTTTGCTCTCTTATACATCGGTGAATCACTAACGAGGAGAGGTTGGATGATGGACGGATTAAGCGGATGATCCCACTCAGGGAACATTGTGAGAGCTCGATATGTGTCAGGAGGGCCAACGCCTCGGTGATAGTGGATGGGTCCCCGTCGAGGGAGAACGATCCTGTTACCTTGAGACTGCGCACAGTCGGTCGAAGTACCTGAATACATTTCGTAATAGCCGTATGACTAGTCGTGTTGTTTAAAGCCAGCTCCTGAAGTGCCGGAAGCTTTTTAAGTATCTCGCAGGTGCCACGAAAAGAAGGAATAGAAAGAGACGAGACATGAGAGCCATAGGGCTGGAGAAATCTTCGCAGCATTCGCATCTGGCTTGCATAGCAATCAATCACCAACGAGAGCGGACGTCCTTGTGATCGCTTCAGGCATAAATGGTAGAGGTTATCTTGCTGATTCAGTCCACGATTCTTGAGCTTCAAGTGCAGCCTGCACCATAATCTGGGCATATCCAAAGCAACCTCCCTCCATTGTCGGCATATTCTTGTCAAAAGCACGGGAGCTGTGCTTTGTGTGAGCGACAGGTGACTGTTTTCCGGAAGGCAGTGAAGAAAAATCAGGGATAGAATTTCAGTTGGCAGATTCCGGAGAGGTGATACGAGTCCCTTGTGCAAAATCATGGAGTGCGTAATCCTGTCCTGCTTTTCGTCAAGTTGTTTGTAAATGCTATTGAGAGTATCCACAACTGCCTTCAAGCCTGACATCTCGTGCTCGACTCCATCCAACTGCTGCTGGCGTTCGGTGACAATGGCACGAATACTCAGGACCTCGAACTTATGAGCAGAGCGGCCGTGGGCGAAATCGGCCCGGGAGAACGGAGTTTCAAGGTCTGGTGTCTAGTCATCATCAATGAACAATATCCTCCCAGTATCATGCAGAATTGATAACTTACGATCACTTGCGAACGGTCGGTGGCGAATATCTGCGGCTATTTCTCATCACATTCAGACCCGGCGAGTGTCTATAAAAAGTACTTACCACATAATATACCATCTTCTCCAGTGCAGCATTGATATCTGCAGAGAACGAAGAAAACTTGACTTTGAAGTTATCGACTGTCTGCATGTCGTGAAAAGTGTAACGCGGGACAGGTTGAAATATTCGAGGAAGATGAAAATGGATTATTACACCACAGCTTGACTGCTTATATACGTCTGGCTAGATCGCAACATCTACATCCACACGGTAGCACCTGTGAAAGGGGGTTATGCATCATATTGCGCTTCAGTGAAAGAACATAAGGTATGGAGCCACTTTACACAATCACACTTGTTAAGATCACTGCGTACCTTACATGCTAGGTCAAAGGCTTCCCTTTGTCCACTGTCCGAGTCATGCCACCGCTGAATTATTGGCAGCGACGCCTTTATTCTCTCATCTCCTACTAGGACACATATGTGGTGCAGAGTAATCACTGGAATTACACGGACAACGGGAGTCGAGACAATGTTGTTTATGTGAACAATGTCACTACGACTCGGTGCCGACAGGGCACGGATGTGATTCTGTATCACTGATTGCTCAAATCAACTTGTTCCTGCCTTAGACACGTCAACTTCTTTGAAGCTGCGAAGTGAGATAAGCTTACAATGTGGTAGTGGCGCAGAGTGAGTATGAGTCCCGGTAGCCCGATATCATCACATGTGGTAATCGCGACCATAACACATGGGATCCACGACTACTTCAAGAGAAGGAATTCGGGAAATGTATATCGCTCGTTGTTCATCTGTCGTCATTACTCCAGCGTCGAAAACCAAATTCTCTAGGGGACAATTTGACCGTGCCAAGAATGCCGTCAAATGCATACTAACTTAACTGGTCTCATAAAGACACTTACTGACCTTGCAAAGTGACCTAGCAGCGAATGTTCATCGAAAGAAAACTGTAATTGCACTCGAATCTCGATGGCTTCGGCAAATAAGCCTTTTGAGCCTGTATGTGAAGTCACCGATCGCGACATTCAAGTCGGTGATTGGGTGTGCGGTCGGCCTGGATTACTGAAAAGAGTGGTGAGAGCCCATGTGCATGGATGCGCATGACACCGGGTAGACATAAAGTTCCATGTCCTATTTGCCGCAGGAATTTAAAAGACGGGAAAATACAAGGAAAACGTCAAATCCTCATGCCTGTGCACCATATGGGGATCGGCGCGTTGGACTGCCACGGCCTGTATTGGTACCACGGCTTGCGCGCCTATGGTGACACTTGACATCAAGGTAAAGTGGGACAAGAGACGCGCCAAAATTAACGTTAGTTATTGAACCTGTATATAGCGTTACATGAAATCAATTGCCCTCTTACGAGCACGAGGAGGTCCGCTTTCCTGTCCACTAACCTGACCGCCCACAGGCTCATCAGGAGACAGATTGATAGGCAGGGCCTTCACGATATCTGGCGGAGGCTTTTCAACCCACATATCCTCATCTCCATTCCCCTCTCGATCCTTCCGTTTCTTCTTCCTCGGCCTCTCGCTACCCCGATCTCGGTGTTTCTGATGCGCAGCAGTGAGCGACAGCGACTCTCCGCCATCCTCGTCGACATCAAAGGAAACAAGCGTGGCACCCTTGGAACTTCTCTGTTTCTTGTTTTTCTTCTCCTTCTTCTCCGCGTCTTTCGGTTTGGATCCTCTGGGTATGAAGGTAGGCTTGAACGTGGTCAGGTCGACATCTTCCACGATGCCATTCACTGGTGGTGGTTTGACATCCAGGTCTGGTTTGGACGGCCCAGCTGGCGCAGAGACGGCAGGGGGCTCGTCTGCCTCATCGACATCATCCATGCGATCCTTCTCCTCGTCACTCTCCTCGTCATCACTCGCAAAAATCGCTTTGAAAATATCCATCCCTGGACGCTCATACGTGAGCACATCATTCCCCTGCCCATCATCCTCCCCCAAGCCAATATTCGCAACATCGCGCTTGCTACTCCCGGAGGCCCCACTCTCCACTTGCGTCACTCCCGTGTTTGCAGGAGCAAATTCTGCTGGCGCTATGTCTGTGAACTCAGGCGCCGCAGCCTGCGCTGACGGCCCAGAGGTATCTACAGGAACCTCCAGATCCGGGTCCTTGACACCAAAGCGCTTGCAAAGCAGCCGCGCAGGCTGCCACACGCACACCTCACGCGTCATAACACCATACATGCCCAGTCGAGCAGCGTGTACCTTCGGGGCTTCTTCCTTAACTTCCTCCTTCGGCTTCTCCTCCGCCACGTCCATACTATCCGTCCCCTCTTCTGGCTGTGCAGCAGGCGTGTGCAGGCCCTCGATGATCTTCGGCCCGAGATCCAGAATAGCGGCACTCGTAAACCGCCCAGCCATGGCTCCAGAAACAGGGCGGAATAACGCAGCTGACTTGGCATAATCGCTTATCTCTTTTGCAAACTCCTCAGGTGATTGCCCAGACTTCTGCGTGGGTGGAATTCCACCTGAGCCAGGGTTTGCGTGTGCATGGAGATAGGCGGTGTACCTAGCCTGCTTGGAAGGGTCGGTCGTGAAGGGCTGAAAACCGTGGAGAGCAGCTTGGGCGACGTGAGGCTCAGTGTGTGTGATCATAGGAGGCGTGGGGAGCGAGGGACCTGGCGAAGGATCATCCGACGTGGAAGGTGGAGCAAAGCGGTTTCCAGCGATGTTCTTGATGCGTTCTTGGTCTTTCTTGGAGATGTACTCGAAGATAGACCTAGGTGCAGACGGGAGGGGTGTCTCGCCGAGTGCTGCTCCCCGCTGTCCATAGCATGTAAGTACGAGCGATCTATAGAAGATAATGTGTCAAACCTGGTCCGCAGATATGCCCGTTTTCCACTGGGCGTGCGACTGAGTTTGTGACGGAGGAGGTATAACTGTGTTCTCTTTATCTTTTGAATTAGCTTTCTCCCTCTCCCAAACGCGTTTGGGATTTGGCGCCCAATCTTTTGGCACATCTGGTATTGGGAAGCTGGTATTTGTGAATATCCCATGAACAACACACACGCAAAAAGAACTACTGACCAAAGGTCCTCTGCCACGGGTTTCCCAGATATGACAAACCCATTCAAAGGCTGCCTCCCATCACGAAACATCACTTCCCCGGTAGAAGGTCTCTAGAATTCATAAGCTGAACCGTAATGTCCCAGTTCCCTTGGATGAGGACCTACTTGAAGTTGTGCTACCTTTCCTAAATCCCGTGCGCTTTGTGATCGCGAAGTCATAGAAACCCGCTCCTCATCGTGCGCATCACTCGCATCGTATGCATGACGATTCCTACCATGCATCTGGGAATGATCATAAACATCTAAGTCGTCGTCATCTGCATCATTCAGCGCGCCAAGGCCAAAGCCACCTGTCGCCATGGGTCAGAGTCGAAAGATCGCACACAGAGGCAGCAGCGAGAATACGTGCCAGCTAATCGTGGACCACTGGACTGTTTGGAAGCATCAGGCGTAACGCCAAGACTCGCATGCAGCCCTAGTCCAGGGTCATAGCCCAAACCATGAAAGTTATCCTTCTTCTCAACAATTATCAGGGGCGTGTCTCGAGGGGCGTACACGTGTTTCTTCGCTTCCTCGTCTATGTCGTCGGAAGACGCGTCCGGGTCACGGCCGAATGCCATTTCACGCTGACGCCATGTTATCCGTGGGCCGATGCCCTGACCAATGCGCCAGCCCATCTTCTTCAGAATGCGAGCACCTACAGAGTCCTTTGGTGCTGGGAGGAGAGACTGCTCGAGTGCGAGGGTGATTGCACTTAGTGAAATGGGGTCTGGTGAGCAATGCTTCATACGTGGGGATACAGTGGTACGCACTCTTTATCGTCGGGACCCTCACCACTTTTGCTCATCTCGTGTTGTGTGCCTCCGAGTAAATCCATCTGCTCATGCTCGTCAACAAGCTTTTGGTCATCACGCATGCCTGTGAGATCTTCTTCGTCCATGAAGTCTTCTGGGCGGGAAGGACGGTTCTTGTTCGTGGCCCTGTCAGAGCGGGAGGATATGAATGTTGACGGTGTCCATCCTGGAGTAGAGTGCTAAATGGCATGCCTCGTAGTAGTTTCCCCCAGAGGACGTACCTTCCTTAGAACCCACTGTATTAAAGTACCCAGCAGAAAAACCGCCGGTAAAGGCACCATGCAACCTTCTCCGGCCCTTCTCATCTCTCACCTGAAAGATATCTTGAGTTTTGAACAAGACCACGTATGCAAGAGCTCACCTCTTGCTTCCATAACGGTACGAACTCGCCTGTGTCCTTTGACTTTTCAAGTGGGGGTAGCGGGGTACCGATCTGTGGGTGGTCAGGAAGAGTTGGTAAGCTGTGCAGACGGGAAAAGGTTTACGCACAAGGCAGAAGTTCTCGTTTGCCTTTCTGCTGGATGTATCGATACCTAGGTCGCCGAGCTTGCGCTTCAGCCTCGCTGTGCTCATCGTGGTCGCTGTTGGATCATCTAATGTCCAGAATAGTAACCCTAGTCCGCTTCTAACCCTAATTTTAACCCCTGAAGCACAAATTGAAAGCTTCACAATTGGTCCTTGGAGAGCATATCTACCAACCAACCAGCCACTTCGACACTTTGAATTAAGTCGTTCAGAACCCAACAAATAATTATAGTGGATTCACTCAGTTTGGCACAATCTCTCGATTGTGTAGGCGCAGGGTTCTCGTATATACACGACTCAGGTCGACCATGTCGCGCAATGATCGAAGAATACTGAAATGCTGAGCAGTGGTAGCTATGACACACTGCTCTACTTTCATTGTTCCATCAAACACGAACTGGAACCGCCTTACCCAAGCATGCATCTGACCCAGCTCATAAAGCGTGCTTTGGTCATCCGCCGTGACCCCGGAAATCGGACTGTGTTGGGTGTCTTTGAAGGTCATCCACTGCGAATTAGGTGCAGAAAATCAAGAGGAAGGTGGCTGAGGGTGACAAGAGTCAGACATCATGATCTCGACTCAGATGGCACGCAAAGGCAGTGGGCACTATGCTACTTCGAATGAGTCGGACACGAAGTTGGAGCTCACGCTAGTGAGAAGACTGTATCAAACTGAAAGAAAACGCGAAACAGGACGAGCATCGATGAGGCTATAGCAGCCAAGTATACGATAACAGGGAACCTGTCAAACCTCGGCCTCACCCACTTTCATCGTGCTCTGCCTCTTGTTCGTGAGCTCCCCATCCTTCATCCTCATCTTCCTGTTCGCTGTCTTCATCTCCCCGTTTCCGCTTCCCATTCACGCTGCTGGCATGCTCAAGAGCCTCGCCATCGGCAATGGTCACGCATGTCAACCGCGTGCCTTTTGTATCGTACTCAGCCACAGGTGATATCTGCAGCACTTCACTTCCAGCTTTTTGGTCGGCAGGCAGCAACGCCAGGTCGTAAACATGGATTTTACCATCAGATGAGGCGGTGCACAGGATGATAGTCGAAAGGGGTGCATTTGCCTTCGTTGATCGGGGTAGTGCGAGAGGAAGAATCTCGACTGCTTTTACGCTAAAAAAAGGTAAAAACAAAATTCGGAACGACTGCAATGATTGTACGTACCGATTGGAGTGTCCAGTCATTTCTGCAATGACTGTTGGCATTTTTTCTGGGTCATCTGGAATGTCGTAGATCGTCAATTTTTTGTCTTCTGCGCCAACAAGCAATAATTCTCCGGAGCCATTTACTCGTTTACTAAACCGTATTGTATGTATTCGGGATGGATGCGTGATTGTGTGGCGGAGAACCATGTCCTAAGTGTGATCGAATTGAATTTACAAATATAGTGAAAAGTTATGACATGCACTTACGACTGTGAATACATCGATCGTGTTTTTAGATTGCACAACGAACGACGAGCCTGTCGTCGACCACCGCACAACCTCCCCCTCTAAACCATCAAATGAGGTAAGAATTGGATATCTGGGACCTAGAGAAACAAACATGTACCCTTTCCCAGCTTTGTGCTAGCAGACCCCTTTCCCCGCATGAGATCCCACATGCGCAGTGTATTGTCTTTGCCTACGCTCAGCGCGACTTTATTGGACGGATGCACCGCCATAGAATTGACTCGTCCCTTGTGACCTTTGAGGGTGCGAAGCACGACCCAGTCGCGTGCATGAAAAAGGCATAATGAACCGTCTTCAGACGCTGAGAGAAGATGTGAGCGGGAGGGAAACTGAAGCTGTGTTATGGACCCTGTCGCAACAATTTGTAAAGAGACAGATGCATAGAGTGCTATAACTCGCCTTCATGGTGCATGAGCCCGCCGATCTCTTTTTTCCTACGCAAATCCCAGACCTTGATAACTTCGTCTGCACTTCCAGTAGCAAGCCATTTTCCGCCATTCGGGGAAGCAGCGACAGCCTTGATGCACGAAACATGTGCGGGGAACACAAAGATAGGTTGCAGCTCGAATTTGTAGCCATCTTTGGTCTCGTCGAGCGAGACAGATCCGTCAAAGCCATAGAGTAGTTTTTCGTAGGATCCTGCGATTACCTTGAAAGAGGCTGGGAGGACAGTGTCATCTGAGGCAGGTTTCGTGGATTGTTTCGCTCTCTGCTTGCCCTTCGTGGAGGATACGAGATGGTGATCGTTTTGGGCAACCGGTTGGACTTTCTTCTTTTCTTTTGACGAGCTCGCAAGTCTCGCCCTTTTGATGCTTGTCACTGTGGCCATTCCGGCAGACTTCAATATTTTCTACAGGTTACATTTGGCAAGGCAAAAACTTGGCAGTTATGATGGCGGCAAATGCGTCCCAAAATGGTAATGGGAATTGGTTTGGTCAAAGTTTGGTCAAGGTCCTTATCTCTAACCCTCAGGACAGCTCGTAGGGCTAAGGGGGCACTGCGTCTTAACCGTAGTTCCTATCGTTTGCTGCGGTACACAAACATTGAATTGAATCTCTCTCTCCAGTCCTGAGACCAGAAGAACCACCTTTCTGCTGTCTGCTTCGAACAATGAACGTTCAACAGGAGAATCTGGACCTTGTCAAAGAACGAGACCACTATCGAGCTAAATGTGCTACGGCGAACACTCAGTTGGCCTCTATGGAGAATACAATCGAAGACTTGAAGACTCAACTCAACGACTCAAAGCGCTACGTGCTTCAGCTGCAGAATGGCAACGAACGGCAGCATGAGACACGGGCGACAACAACAAATTTTTCAGCGGCTACTCTAGGACGAGATATTGAAGTGTTGATAACCAATCTGAACGACTCCAAACGTCATGTTACGCAGCTACAGGATGAAAACGAACGGCTGGTGTCGCTCAATGCCACCATGAAACATGATGCCGAAAGCTTAAGAACACAACTCATCGAATCCAAATGGAATGTTGTGCAGCTACAGAAAGACAATGAGCAGCTTCAGAATCAGGCTTCAGCAATCCTTGCCCTGGAACGCGAGACCGACAAATTAAACAAACAGCTCAACGAGTCCAAACAGCATGCTGCACAGCTGCAGAACGATAACAAGCAACTTCAGAAAGAGGCTTCAGAGGTCCCTGCCACGAAAAGGCAGCCTAACGATGCGAAAGCACAGTGGGATAATGAGAGCGAGACGCGGGCTACAGCAACCGCTGCCCTGAAACATGAGGTCAAAGGGTTGACTCGGAAGGCTCGACCACATGATTCAGAACGTCGTGTGGCAGGGTTATTCGACGGAGTCTTTCACAACCATCGGCTGCGACAGGAGAGCCGTATAGTATGTCCAAACCATTCCTGCTAAAATGATTAATGATGAATAGGTGCGTGAGGCCACTCCAGTGACCCCAGCTTCCGTCCAAATTGTCAGCCCCCTATCCGCGTAGGAATCAGTCAGTTTCGTGAAAGTAGCGCTAATGGAAACTCTGGGTCCAGTCTATCATAGACTTGTCTGGGTCCAGTCTGGGTCCAGTCTGGGGGTGTGCCAGCCGCCCGGCTAGATTCAAGCGGAGTTTAATTCCCCATTTGGGGCAAAGTATGACTCAGCTAGTAATATTGTGGCTGACCCCGCATTACCCCTTCCTCATCGCCATCAACAACCCCTGCTGCCCGCTGCCCACCACCCACATTCTTGCCCGCCGCCCACCCGCCCACCGTGTCCTCATTGCGATGACTTCAATTCTAGGGCCTCCACTTCAACTACCTCTTATTTCTGGCACAGCCCTGAGAATGACATCTATTGGAGTCGTTGTGGACTGCCTCGCCTGTGGAGTAGCAGTACCTGTAACAATATGTCAATCTGATAGGAATGGAAATGCTGGCAAGCCAATGGCACGAGTGAGTATCTCACCCTATTATTGCAGATTCGATGCTGATCTTGTCATTGCCAGCATGTGCCTTGTGGTTTCTTCAAGTGGTTCCCAGAATTGTTCAACTACCCAGAACTTCTAGCCCGCATACCTCGTTCACAGGCATCTTCAAGTCCTCAGCTTTCCGCAATGCCTGCCATGCCCACTCTCTCGCAGGGCAAGAGGCCCAGAAAGCGTGGTCCTGACTGTGTGCGAGATTTGTGTCGACGATCAAGCGCACTGCAATGTCCTGAGGGTAAATGTGCGACGCACTGCACTGAGGATGGGGGGTGCCCGATCCACCCTGCCCCCATGCTCAATGAAGGGGCTGGTCCTGTCACTCTCGATGCTGAAGGCTTTGGGTACTATGATCTCCACCAGGCATTATCACAATCTCTTGTTGCGGATGGCCTCGAGGCACCACCACCCCTTCCTGCACATGTTCCATCTATTCATGACCTCCTAACAGCCCCTGCTCCTACCATACCCCCTCCTGCAAGTACCTCAGCGCACCTACCATCTACTTCTGTATCAAAGATGCCCAAACCTCCTCGTATTACCAGCCAGCTAGACCCGCTGTGGGAACAAGACCTTCGGCAACGTGCACACAAAGAGTCAGAGACCACACGAGTCGCTGAGCGGCGGAAGGAAATCGAGCGCAAGTCCAGGCAACGCTTTGTCTTGAACTGGTTTGATGATGTGAGTACCATTGTATCATGCTCTCGCTGCTACAGAGATTTAACTTTCCATAATTTCAGGATAACACTCCTGTCAAACGCCAATGGGTGTCTGACTGCCCATACTTTCCCTTTTATCAGCTGGCTGATGATCCGGAACTGGTTTCTGCCCTTGGCGAGAACATCACGACGATTGAAGTGTTTGAGGATCGCCTCAAGCAGTGGATTCCAGCCTCGCTCTCACATCCCTTGACACTTGAATCTGAGTGCCACATCTTCATCCGTCGCTACGGCACAACTGATTGTCACAACTTCGATGAGCTTTACAATGCCTCCAAGGAGTCCATGCGTCCTATACATCTCTGCACCAACATGAAGCTGAATCGCGATAGACTTCGTACGGCAATCAATGCGACCAAGCAGTCATCACCCCCATCAGCATCAGAGGATGTTGAGTCATCGGAGGTGGAAATAGTTGATGACACACAGGTGACGCCAAGACCATCAACCAAGGCTCTGGGCAAGCGGCGCCGCTGGTTAAGTAGCCCAGAGAGCAGTCCAGCACAATCTCAGACCGTCCAACCATCCTCAGCACGTCCACGCTTGCACTTGGATTTCGACAGTTTACGAGCCACATCAATGTCTCCAACACCACCACCGTCCCCATCTCCTGTGGACTCTATCTCATCGTCAGACTCATTGCTATCAACTCATTCGACATCATCTGCATCTTCTGTTGACTTTGATGAATCTAAAGTACCATTGGTCATGCCTGTTTTTGTTCCGTCATACAAGGGCAAGCATGTTTGGCCACGCAGCATGTATACAATTGATATGGTTGTGGGCTTTCGGCAGATGGACTCACTGCTTCTCCGCCAGCACTATAGCCAAGAGGTACTATTTGGTCTCATTTTCAATGTCCCATTTGTTCGTGCAACCTATCACTCGAATCGCTCAGCTTGGGCCAATACAAAGAACACATCACTACTTCTTGCTCATGAGCGTGCTGGACGCACTCCTGAAGGCCTTTGGACATGTTACATGGCTGCACGTCGGGAAGCACTGGGCCAAACAAGTAAGAAGAAGTCGGTGAAGTCAAAGTGATTCATATTGTCCTGTCATTACTCATCTATACCTTTGTCGTCGTCAGTAGATTTGTATTCACATCATTGTATCACACCATTGTTACCCACTCAAGTAGATTTGTATTAATTTAATTCATAATAGATCTTGACTCTTACAGTTTGAGAATCTCGGCCAGATAACGGGAGCTCGCGGGAAGAGTACATTATGACCGCCTCGTCGAAGATGCAGCGCGGCATAAACGTTTTCGGGTCAATATGATTCTGAAGTCGTTCAAAGACTTCTATCCTCCTCTTTAATTCATAATAACATTGTTACAAGACACATACAGAGATAAGTGCTATGTACTGAGATGACTTGGAGGGTGATGAGGTTGTTTCTCCTGGTGATGTAAGTTAATAATGGTAGCACGATTGCGACGAAGGATCACTTCATCGAGGAAAAAGTCGTATTTTACTGGTGTCATCTCACGACACATGTTATGAAACCCACCAAACCAGACATTGGTTTGCTCCGCAATGGAGGAATTGAAGTAATACTTACCATGTTCATCAAGGAGCTCAGGATAGGTCTTCATGTCACAGCGCTCCTGGCAGAACCGATCGCTGGCTTTGTGTTTTGTTGTGTGGTGAAAGGCATCGACGCACATTCCCATGAGTTATGATCTTCTCGTTGCGGGCTTGCATTGCGGCTGTGAAGCGGTCACTCTGGTTATTGCCGTGGGGGACACAGAGTCTGGTGCCCTGGCGCTGATGGTCATCCAAGAGAGCAAGAATTATAAATGCGTCCCAGACTTCTTCAGTTGTGACTGACATCTTGAACGGCCAGTCATGAGTGAGCGTGTTGCGTCGAGCCTGGGCCTCATTGTACAATCGCGCACAGTTGGTGGCTGAAACACTGTTGGCGCAACAATTGTAAGAGATGGAATAGACAAAAAGACAAAACACGCACTGCACTCGCATCAAGTCCATCCAATGCATCACAAGCGCCAACTCGACGAACTGATGTTCAGCGACCTGGATGTATTTTGGTATAGCGGCATAATAGGTTCTAGATCCTTGATGGACACCATAGTTGTAGTGATAGTTCGTATTACACACTGATAAAAACAAAATCAGCTGTGGTACATGCTGAAAGCGAAAAATCACAACATACATTTACACCTTAGGTGGACAGTCCATGTACAATGGACACCGTCGGATTGAGTGAAAATCAAGATACAGCGGGCCTCTTCCTTTTTGAGGAGCGTTTGTTTCTGGTGAGCGAGGCACTCTGGATTGACACACATCTTCATTGGTGGATAAAGGACATGGGCAGCAATGCCATGAGGTTGGCCATGGTGTCGAAAAATGGTCTCCATAATCTCTTGTTCTTCGCCCTTGCTTGGAATTGTCCAAACGACATCTTTGACTGTGTGCCAGAGTACACAAACTGCGCGTTGAGAAAGACCAAAAGATTCCCCTAAAAATTCGGTGATGCTTGGTGGTAGACAATGAGGCGCCAAAGAGGTAGAGACTGTATGAGGCTGAGGGAGAAGAATGTCATCTTTGATTAGACTAGCTGTATAAATGAAGCGCATTAATGATAGATATGGCAGGCCTGCAAGTTCGGGGTCATCGCAGAGACCTGAAAGTAGGCTGATGACATCCATCATGTGTGGTCGTTGTGGTAAACGTTGACGAACTAGGGGCCGACGCTGTTGTCAGGTGCTGACAATGATGAGCTCACAAGCTGAGTCATACTATGTCCCGATTGGGAAATAAACTCCGCTCGAATTCAGCCGGGCGGCTGGCACACCCCCAGACAGGACCCAGACATGAGTCTATCATAGACTGGACCTGGAGTTTCCATTTCCCGGACGTCCTCTCAGTTTCGAATGGAGCTAGTGTCTCCAAACTCCAACGCAAGCGTTCAGTCTCGGGTAATTTCTTCATCTTAGCATGTATTCAGTACTGGTTTTATTGATGTAAAAATCACAGAAGAAGATGACTCGAGCCGTCAGTCGATCGAAAGTGATGGCCATCAGATTACCCCGGAGCTACCAGCCACTTTGATGTGGAGATTTCAACAAGAAGGGTTGGAATTATCGCCAGACACAATCCTAAAGAATGTCAGGGACTGCTCCCGTGTAATTTCTTCACCACTCTCCATCCCGGTTCCTTTCGATTTCATATCCCGTCTAGATATACCATTCCTTACGTTCCTCGACCTTCGCCTTGGGGGCTATGTACCTGCCGGACCTGGCCAACCAGGCCTCGTTCTAGTGTCTGATGAGAAGGCAAACACGGAGGCCTGCCAGGCATTTGTGCCTGTCCGGGACCAACCTGACAAGCTGTTCTATTGTGGAATATACAACTGCAAGGTGATCCGGAAATTGTCGGTAAAAGAGTTCAATGATCAAGGGCTTTTGGTACGTTTATCTACATCTATGTAAGCCATAGGCTCGAGCTTGCGTAAAGTTTCAGGTTAAGCGGGCTGAGCTGGTATTGGAGTTGTGGAGGGATAAACTAGCGCAAGTATCAGTTAGAAAGTCCGATGTCATCATGACACGAGCTACTTCACAACTTGCCGTCGGTAACCTCACAGTAGAGGATGTATTGGAGGCATTGGCTAAGGGGGAGGAGGTATGTTCGATCCTGAGTCATCAGCTTCTGTTCCCGCCACTGGCCAGCAGATATCTCATGAAGCTTTGCAGTAATTGTACCTCGCAAGGCTGAAGTGCATCGGCTTCGACTATGCATTGGATCAGCGCATTAGTGACGAAGTTTCTCGCATGACGCAGGACGAAGCTAAAGTACCTCACCTTTCAAGTCCATCATCAATCAAATCCGAGGCTCAGCCTGAGCGTGATCATCTGGAGAGATTGCGAGGATGACCCAAGACGGAGTCATCAGCATCATACACAATCAATTTACATCCTCTGATTTTTTCCCAATATCAGTCCAGTAAATATGTTTCAAGTACATACTAGCTACAAAGGCATTTTAGCAACGTGCTACGGAATGGGTTGATAATGATAGACGGGGTTGTGTGGTGGTCAAGTTGTGATCAGGCCCACAGGACCATTTGCCTGACCAATAGTAGATCGAGCGGACTAAAAATGCTGAGGTTACCCGTTACGAGGCTTGGTCGGGCACATGGATGTTGCGTGCAATTGGGCATTACGGGATACTAAGTGGAATTCGAATTTTAATCCGACCACAGTACATATGCATACAGCTTGAAGTGAGTAGTAACCAAGTCCTCTAAATAAATGATGGTAGGCCGTATTTTGTAATCTTTGACACCAAGCTAATATATAAATGCAAGCTCGATGTATGCTGATGCTTTGCGGACACCATAGCCCATAGTTACATAGAACAGTTGGGCCCAGAACTACTTGCTCCCGGGCCCATGAGGGATTTTGCTAGGACGAGCTGTGTGGAGGACTTCAATTCTCCCAAGTTGGATCATCACACACAGGAGTCCATCTCGTGCTGCTCCAATATCGGTGGCGAAGTCCAACAGACGCAATCCTCGAAAGTCGTACTGACATGTACACAGTTGTCGTTGGCATGCGTCTCCCAGATGCTGATAATAAGACGTGGCACGATAATAAATGGCGCTGTAGCGTTGAACAACATTACAAAGCCCATTATCACTGGCTGTGCAGGCCTGCATTAGAGCAGATCTCTCTAAAATCACAGGATATCATACCGGAAGGTCGGCCCATAATATCGCCATGAAAATCTGACTTGCCAAATTCCTAGTGTGGCTCCATTAATGCTCTCAGGAAACGCAACAAACAAAGGGAAACTTACAGAACAAAGTATAGGACGTGATATCGGACGATCACGACTACATAAGCGTTAGGCCTCATGTTGAGTTCCTTCCGCTCTCTCAGGTGCCTCCCGAGAGCGGCAATGGCGAGAACAACCAGGAGAATGTCATAGCATATGACGGGAATTGAAGCATATATTGCGGGCATAGGCCCGATGTGGAAGGAAGTCGTGCAATACTTGACGGCTGGAGTTATTATTATTTCTTGCACTATGCACCGAGGCATCAGCTTGCATAGAATTCGATCAAAGTAGAAATTCACTTGAGATCGCTGAGGGTCGACTCCATAAAAATATATCCACTGCTATATAGAGCGCGACGACGGGTAGGAAAAACCCCACTAGAATGTAAAGCAGGGGCTTGGATTGGTTGTATAGGGCGTAAAGACGCCAAATGAGAATGACTGGAAATTGAAAATGGGTTCGCGCAAAGGTGCGAGAATGCATGATATGACTTACCTTCCGCCAAGCAAAAATATACAGAGAAACCCCATTGGAAAAACAGAAATATACCATAACCTATTTCAATTTTATGATGAGCAGAGCTAGTTTCAGTTGAATTCGATATACTCACAACTAAACAAGAAAGATCAGCCGTCGCAGCAGATGAAGACTAGCCATAGCTGTAAAACGAACTTCTGACGTACGGCTGAATCTGGGTCAACCTAAGAGTCATCAAAGAAAGAATCGATGTACTCACTGCTTCAGAAATATAAAATAAACCTCCCCCTAGCGCTGATCAGTTACTAATGACAGTTCAGTTGGTATCACATTACGTACAGCAGGCGCACGTTCTGAAAGTTTGCGTCAACGTTAACGTGCCATCTGAAGGATACCACCACCGCGACGTACATTGCAATCAAAACACCAAAATATCGAACCTGACGTCACAACAAAAATGAGAAACGATGTAGTTTTTTTTGGCAAGGGTGGAGCTCACAGCAAGGTATAGATATGTCATCGCTGACCACTGTCTTTCCTGCATAACCAGTCAGTTCTGGATCTTGATCTTGTGAGGGTTGAGCTCTAACCCAAACAAATGTGGCCTGCGATAATATGATTATGAGTACTCGACGATGATAAACTAATCTCCTCGTTACCTCTTTTTCCAATTGAAGTACTAGATAATATCACGCTCAGTCGCACTGCAATGTTCATGAAAGCCACTGACTGTACTCATAGGATACTAGAGTAATAGCTGCGACTGAAATACAGTGAAGTTCAGCACATCATTCATTTCTAACAAGACTGACGAACCTGATATGCTGTTATTCCAGTCAAGTGCATAGAGTGACTCCTCAAGTTCTGATCCTGACATTTAGAATCTGCAAATTAAACAAGGAATTTAAAGAGTGAGGGATCAAAGCTGCTGATCATTGACCCACAATACTTATAGGGTGGCAGGCCATCGGAATCTCGTTAACTTGTAAGGGTTGTGAACTTGTGGTTAGTGCCGAGCGTGTGGCGCCGCACTTTTCCATTTGATGACATTGTTCGCGACAAATTGCTACCAACGGAAGGGTCCAACGGAAACTGTGAAAGGTCGTAAGTAAATCGAAGATCACACGACTGACAACTTGAAGGGTCACCCTGCGTGACCGGTACCTGTAACTGCTCCTTGGGCCAGATTTTGCCTCCGACCCTCTTGTTTAGGTAGCAAGGGCGGTGCTAATCTATCCCGACATGTACTGGAAAACATCGAATGAAGTCCCACACCATCCATATGACCTTGGCGAGCAAGGGTATGATCTAAGATCGAACCTCGAAATGAGCAAAGCGTCTGCAGGGCCTTGACGTCCGTACGGCAAAGTGATCTCTTGTTGGATAAACTTACGATGTCTTCGAGGAAGACAACCGCGATTGGGAAAGTAACTCATGTTATATTTATGAGAAGTAACCTGACTATTTTGGGAACAAAAATGACGGCCTGGCCAAAAAGGTAGGAGTGGAGAGCAGGGTTAACGGGAGCGACACTGGGGAGGGAGGTCAATGAGCCATGCCAGTGAGTGTATTGGCCGCATCAGACTCATCAGCAAAACCGCCCAGAACCAGAAAGGCACGCCGGTTCCCGGGAGGACTCCCACGCCATTTTGCTGACGTCACCAACCTCTCAAGCATGACGCGTTGTCGTGCACGATACATGATGCAGCAAAACAACTGGCAGGGACCAACACCTCACTCGCTACTTGCCCACGGCCTCAAATGCTGTTATCCGAGGACGAGGAGTCGGCTGATGACCACAACCCAGTTCCTCCTGCCAGGAAGAAACCTGCTGCCCCCTACCTCCGAAAGTCAAATGTCGCAGTGGCCATCTTGTTACATATGAGGAATCTGAGGATGAAGATGAGTCTCGTCCCCTGCCTTCAAAGACTAAACACCCCCGACTTGTCACTACTCCCCCACCTCCGAAGACCAAGCGCACTCGACTTGTCGAGTCTGACGATGACATTGAGGATGTCAAAGCACCTCCCATCAAGAAAAAGACGGTCCCACCTCCGAAGACCAAATGCCCTTGACTCATTGAGTCTGACGATGACACAGAGGATGTTGAAGCCCCTCCCATCAAGAAAACAATGGTCCCACCTCCGAAGACCAAGCGCACTCGACTCGTCGAATCTGATGAGGACGTTGACGATGTCAAAGCACCTCCCATCAAGAAAAAGCTGGTCCCTACTCCAAGTCTTCCAATGCTCAAACGTGTTTGACCAGTCGAGGCCCCAGAGGAACTTGCATACAAGGCACCTCCCAGCAAGAAGACACCAGTCCCTTCTCGACCCAAGTCCCTGCTACCCGAGTTAACTGAAGACGAGTCAAACGGCCCATTGTTTGAACCTGAACCATTGCCCAAGAAGAAAGGGAAGAAAGCTGCCAAAGTTCAATGTGTGCCTACGAAGCAGAACCCTACTCGCCAAAAATGGCCCAACGGTTTCTAGTGTCTTCGTCATTGCGATTCCGATTTCTTGCAGATTTCACTTGTTCTTTTTCATTCGTCACTCGTGCTTAGTTCCATCTCCCCCTTGCACCGATACTTCACTCGAGTTGCAGTACTTATTGTCGTCATTGTCTTCTAGTCTACTGATTCTACTAATACAGCGGCCTGGATGGCCTTGCGTTTCACTATCTACCTCGTGTAACCTTTGAAGACCGTGTAACCTCCTGAAGCCTTGAGTAGCCTTGCAAGCCTTGCGTCAACACGCAAATCTCCAAGCCTGGTAGCACCTTTCTCAACAGGAGTGTTTCTGTTCATGGGAGTGCTAGCCTTGCGCAGTGTAGAAGGCTTGTATCATAGGCCTTGTTAGGCCATAGAAGGCCTCGTAAGACCTGGGCGGTTTTGCTGATGGAAAAACAGAATTTGCTCTACTTACTCGAAATACATTAGATTGGGAAAGTTAAACTTTGGGTGTTTGTACTTCTTACCCCAAATCCCACATCAGGATCAAATCAGGATCGGCATGCATGTCGGGATCATACACACGAGGTCTCGTGCTGTGGTGGCGAAGTCCAACATACACAATCTGAAACGACATAGACTATATCGAGGCACAGTGCAATTGGGTATTGTATTGTATCAAGCATTACACTGGATCTACCTAACTAGAGAGAGAGAACTTCTATATTTATATACCGCAACAAACAAAGTAAACTGTTAAGACGCGGTGCCCTGTTAGGGCTGTAGTGACTGGGGAATATTGTAACAGGGTAAGGGGCGTAAGTATCTACCTAACGAGTTCAGGGATGTTCCGATCGTTCGCTGCATCGTCATACCACAAAGGCCTGCCAGTCTCTAGGATTCCGGCCAACCTTTGTTCCGATCGTTCGCTGCATCGTCATACCACAAAGGCCTGCCAGTTTCTAGGATCTCGGCCAACCTTTCATCACTGTCTTCCTTGTGCTCTTGCCAGTGACATTCGTCCCAATCCACAGTTTCAATCACTTCCCTAAACCGTCGTACCCAATAGTTTAGTAAACGTCTGCACTCTGTGAGCCGGAGGGTGTCTATGCCGACACCGTGATTGGCTCGCATATGCCAGATAGCCTGAAGCGAATTTAGAAGTGTTTCATAGTCGAAAAGGGTCGCCTTGAGCTCTAGAACGCGGAGGGAGGGATATAGAATATCTATGTCATGTTCGTCATCGTTGACAATCCCCAGCGCAGCAATTATGCCCTCGAGCCAGATACCCTCCAGATGAATAGCTTCGACGTTCGGGAGGCAGGCGGACCCAGCACGCCAGAACTCTCTGTTTGGAGATCCAAACCCTACCAAGTAGAGTGATTGAATCCCATCCATATCCTGCATGGCCGCCTGACATATATCAAATACGATGCTCAATTCAGGTATTGCCATTGGCATGCCATCATCGTCTTTAAATACGATATGTAGCGATAGTCGTATGTCATCATCGCTGGCATTCCAAAAATCTGCGGGATTCATGGTCGGCGACGTACTGAATTGTACGCAGAGACAATATCCGTTAAAGCAGATGGCGCGCATGGATTTGATGATGGAGCGGAATCCACCAGGCATGACCTCGAACAGATCATAAATGTCTCGAAGGCTATCTAAACATAGAGAGATCTTGACGTCGGCGGGAAGGACTAGTTGTCTGAAAACCGTTATGGCCTCTGGGAGAGTGGGGTTGCCAAGCGCCATGCTTTTCAACTGAGGGAGCGAGACTGTGCTGTAAGGCATCGTTCCCTCGTCGAGGAAGAGAATTCGCTCAAGCGAAAGGTGCTCCAAGGCAGGCATGCGCGTTAGAGCTGACAGGAATTGTGACAGGGTAAGATATTCGGGACCTGGTTCCATGATGGATAGACTTCGAATCCCACTGAATATATCAGCTGTCCAGTCTATAGGAACCACCGTAAGATGAACACTGCGAAGCCGAGGTGCTTGTCCCTGAAATATGACGCTCGATATGGGCGTTATGTCAACATCGGCGGAATTTTGGGTTACTATTGGCGTGGAGAATTCGAATGTTTCAAGCAACGGCGCAGGTTGCGAGGACAACCATTGGATGATGTCGTTGGCATGTATTTCTAATGCGCGAAATTTGAGCGATTCGATTCGTGGTAGGTGGGAAAGAATCGGCTTCAAACAATGACGTGGCGGGGCCGGTGTTTTGTACATGACAACCAGCGGAAAGTTCCTCGACTTCTCGAGCATGATGGCTACCAAATGAGGATTGGTAGAACGGATGTGCGTCCAAAGAGCCGGGCATGCGTAAGCGACGCTACGCCAGTATTTGCAGACCCGTGAAACTACCACACAAGCTGGGACATCGCTGTGGGCAGATTCATCCAAACGATGGTCTTCTTCAACATTTTTGAAAACCATCACGAGAATCTCCGTCGGAAGACGAAATATAGGAAGTAGTTCATTCCTCCGAGAGCGAAGGACGCGCTTGGATTCTTGTTTGGCGGCTGCACTACGTGCCATGGAGGACCTGTGGGGAGGAGTAGTTAATTGAGTGTAGACGAAACCTCAGTCGACTGCAAGTATTACCTTTCTTATTTTGAGATGTAGGGCGGATTCGAGCAAGGATTCGGGTTTAAAAATAGTAATGTATCTAGACTAAATATGTTAGTCGTAGCACGCGACGCAGACGTCTGGTGTATGTACCTATATCAAAAGACTTTGCACAGCGTGAGCATAGGTGAAATTTCAAGTAACAGTAAGATATCTTACCTCAGTCGTAGTAGGCGATGATGCAAATGGCTGCAGAGGTTATAGTTATGGTCAAGTCTGCAGAAGCGACTTAAATAGACCTACAAGATGTGGATGTGGACCAAGACCACAAGAGGTTCCACAATTCACAATGGATAAATAACGTACCAAGGGCGCGCGAAATGTAGACCCACAGAATGACCAAAGCGTACATTGTTCTGTCAGTCACGGTGGACTCAGTGAGTGCTTGATCCAGCTGAATTCCGAATGAATACAAGTAACGGTCGTATTCAGAGTCTCATCGTATTGAAGGAACAATTGTCTTCCTTCTGATGGTCTCGCAAAGGAAGAGTGTAACAGAACACATCGTTCACCGATCTAAGGTCTGGGTTAAACTGACGCGGCTGTGCTGACTCCTGCCATGCCACTAAGATTGAATCAAATCACAAGCATGAACTAAAGGAGGCT